>QEOT01123705.1:0-82079 GCA_003123785.1 Pterocarya stenoptera
GGGCTAAGTTATAAAAAGCAACATGACCTGTTGAATAAGCAACAAGCATAGGAGCTATAAAATCTTACAGATAAAAGAAAGAAAGAAAAGTGCCTCAACAAGAGGGTCATTCTTTACCATGGAGTGGTAACTGAAGAAACCTTATACATTCCATCTTACTGAATTCTGCCAGAGCTCATTCAAGTAAATATGCATTTCAATATGGAATAAGAGCATGAAGTTCCATAAGTAATAACCTGAGTAAATATGGCTTTTGCTTCTGATATTTTCAGCCTCGTTGATATTTCAAGTGGAGCAAAACTGTCAGCTATGGACACAACAACATAGCCTGCCAGAACAATAGCAAGGTAGATAAACACAGAATTGACATCCATTGGCATATCAATTGCGATTGCAGACCCTTTCTCCAAACCCAGTGCTTTGATTGCATGGGCAACTAACCTACAAATTTCAATGACAACAGAATGTTTGAGATACATATATTCAAACATTGAAAGCCTGTATCTTAATGCAAAATAGTTGTCAAAAACTCACTACAGTGAAACATGCTACCCTTCCACAGTAAGCCAGCAAGTTTACCCAAAGATAGGGCAGACTTTGACCATGAAAGTCTAGCAACTAACCATCTAGCATACTTCAGTCATATATTTCCTAGTCTAGAAATGAATTGTTCAAACAATTACTCAATCCTTATATTGAAGAACAGATATCTACATAACATGAGAAACTTCCTAATTACAAGATAAAAAATGGAATTTTAGGTTGTTAAATGCTAATAATCCTCATCGACAAGGATAGTTGCAGTGTACATCTCGGTGCCTTTGGGTTTTCCTCCAGCATACTCAACGGCCATCAAGGCAGCCTCTTCCTCGACTGCAAGCCAAAGAAATACAGGCCCAAAACCATTTAGATTCATTTCCCTTTCTTTCTTTCTTTTTTTGCTTTGCAACTTTTGTCTTTGGGTATTTGATAGGATCCCCTATCCCCTCCTACTGTACTGTAACATCCAGAACTTCTGAGGTTTCTATTTTAGGAAAGTTAGGGTTTACACTATAATTAGAGATTTTATTTTTAGAGAGTAAATTAGGGTTAGATATAAAATTAGGCACTTGAGCCCTGTTCATTCCTTGAGGTTAATTATTGGGCACCTAGGATTAGACCCTATGGAGGATTAATTTTATGAAGATTTAGAAACCCACAAGCCCACTAGGCCCAAGCCCATTAGGCCCATGTAACGATGAGCAAGCCCAAGTATTATCCTTACCAAGCCCATAGATAGCCCATGAAAGTGAGCCCACATAGGTTGTACCCAAAACCTACTTGCACTAACTTCTAGTCGCAAGCACAAGTCTAGTTCCACTCCAACTACAAGTCACCTATTCCTACTTCAACCACAACTCCTAAGGCAACCGCAACTCCTAGTCAACTATGACTCCAAATCACATTCAAACATTCCACTAAACCCACAACACTAGGACTACCACACCCCTAGGACTCTACACCCTCCAAACTTTGTTTATAGACCCCACATGAGAGGCTACCTACCATGACATGAGCCCTAAGCATGGCCCGCTCCAAGGCCACGAAATTATCTTAAATTTTGTGGCAAAAACAAAACCCTAAGCCCTACAACCCTTGCTACAACATTCACCCTTAAGCAAGAAGATCAAGATCCAAATCACGTAGTCAAGCCGTGTACTCCAACCCAACCTTTGGATCAAGCTCTTCCTTTAGGTAACTCTCTCTCTCCTCTTCTTTTTTATGATAGGTATGTTAGAAAAATGCCATGAGATCGTACAAAATTAGTGAAATTCAGATTTATAAAGGGCTAGGAAATACATAGAATTAGATTTTATGGCATTAGAATGCATCTTTATACACAGGATTGGCCAAGCATACATATAGGATGATTATTTGAATGAAATCATGCATATTTGAGGACTAGACCCACAATTTTGACGGTTTAAACATAGGGATGATTTTACAAAGAGAGATCACAAGCAATTCGAGAGACATGTAGTATAGGCTTGAACATGGATGGATGCATTAAGGTTCAGATTAGATGAACTCGCATGACTAAGTTTTTATTTTTATTTTTTATAAGTAAACAAATTTTATTAATCTGACAACTATCAATTACAAACTAAGAATGCCCTAACTACGTAGGCGCATTAGAAACTAAGAAATCATGTAAGTCCATGCCATTAAAGTCCACAGCAATGGCCCAAGTACAAAGAGTCCTAAAAAATAAAACTTTTAGCTCCGCCATAGTTCTCTCTTTGTCTTCAAACGTCCTCTCATTGCGCTCCTGCCACAAGCACCACATAATGCAAATAGGGATCATCTTCTAAACAGCTTTGATCTGACGCACACCTCGAATAGATGACCAGCACGCCATTATATCCAATATGGTTTCTAGCATAACCCATGCTAGGTCCATTCTTTTAAACACCTCGTCCCAAAGAATCCTGGCTGCCTCACAATGTAAAAATAAATGATTCACCGACTCACCCTCACTTTTACACATACAATACCAGTCTACAATAATTATCCTCCTCTTTCTCAGATTATCCGTAGTGAGAATCTTACCTAAGGACGTTGTCCACACGAAGAAAGAAGCTTTGGGAGGAGCCTTATGTCGCCAAAGCCTTCTCCAGGGAAACTGTATCTCAGGACCATGTGTGAGGACCTTATAAAAGGAACGAACAGAGAACACTCCTTTCTCTACAGGGTTCCACCACAAATCATCTTCATGCTGGATGTTTGGGCGGCAAGAATACAAGAGACTAAAAAAATCTGCAAAACTCCCCATCTCCCAATCCTGTGCTGCCCAGTTGAAATTGATGTTCCAGTGAATACTCCTTCCTAAGATTCCCATAACCTCCGCCACTATGGCATCTTGGGCACTTGCAATCAAAAATAGTATAGGAAACAAATCTTGTAGAGCACTGTTGGCACACCAAGCATCCTTCCAAAATCCGATCTTGGAGGCCGTACCCAACTAAAACCTAGTGTGATACTGGAAGACCTCCCACCCTTTTCTGATATGTTTCCATAGCCCCGTTCCATAGGCCCCTATAACTTCTCTAGTACACCAAACCTCCCTTAAACCACCATATTTATTCTGAATCACAGTTTTCCATAAGGCTCCTGGTTTCTTGATATATCGCCACAACCATTTGCCAACTAGCGCACTATTAAACAACCTCAAATTTCTAATACCCAAACCGTCACTAGAGATAGGACGGCACACCATCTCCCACTTGATTAGATGAAATTTGAACTCTTCTCCTAATCCTCCCCACAGAAAATCTCTCTGTAGCTTCTCAAGTCGCCCTGCCACACTTGCCGGTATAGGGAATAAGGATAAGAAATAGGTGGGTAGGTTAGAAAGTGTACTTTTGATTAATGTAATCCAGCCCCCTTTCAATAAGTACATTCTTTTCCACCCTGCCAGTCTCCTCTCTATTCTTTCAGTCACTGTATTCCAAATCGAACCCATCCTCGAAGCTACACCCAAAGGTAATCCCAGGTATGTCATGAGAAGAGACGCTATCTTGCAACCCAAAATACCAGCCAACTCCCTTGTATTCTGAACGTCTCCAATCGGCACCAACTCGGATTTATCATAATTCACTTTTAGACCCGATACTCCTTCAAAACAAAGTAGTAATGCCTTCACAGCCCGCAACTGGTCTTGATCAGCCTCACACATAATCAGCGTATCATCTGCAAACAACAAATGAGAGATCGTGGTAATACCCCTACTCGGAGATCCAATCTGAAAACCCCTAACAAACCCATTAGCCAACAAAGCCGATATGATCTTGCTAAATGCCTCCATAACAATCACAAAAAGTAAAGGAGATAACGGATCCCGTTGTCTCAAACCACTAGAACTCGGGAAAAAACCCTCTGGGCTTCCATTGATCAACACAGAGAACCTTACCGTAGATATACACCAGCTGATCCAAGACTTTCACCTTTCTCCAAACCCACACCTACCCAGCAGATATAGAAGGAAATCCCAATTAACATGGTCATACGCCTTTTCCATATCTAGCTTACACATAATCCGTAAGCTGCCAGCCTTCAGTCTACTGTCCAAACATTCATTGGCAATTAGAACCGCATCAAGGATATGTCTACCCTTAATAAAAGCATTTTGAGGATTAGTAATAATCTTTCCCAAAACCTCACTTAGCCGATTAGCAAGCACTTTTCTCAAATCTAACTAAGTTTTAATAGCATGAATAGTCATAGGTTTCCTTAGACAAGATTAGGTTTGTAGATCTTAGAGTGCATAGGTATGAATTGTGATGGAACATGATGGACTAAAATGATTAAAGTGATCTAGCAAAAAGTTAAGGGCTAATTGAATGTTTAGGAACTCAATAGGCATTCGGGTAGTCCAACTAAGAGAAGGTTTAGTCTTCATTGACACACATATTTTCTAAATTATGTAAGTAGCATGATCATACCCTTACATGTATAGTAAATAATGTTTTTAAAGTATTATGCATGTATGGCTCTTTATAGAAAAGCCATTTTTACGTACCAAGTTATAATATGATGAAAGTGAGTTTCAATGTCATGTTATTATATGTTTTACGTGCATCACGATATGTTTTCATTTATAATTACAATAAGCAATGTCATTATGTGTTCTACATGCATCGTGGTAAGAAAGATAAAAGACAAGTTATGAAAGAAGCTTTAAGAATGGCCAAAAGAGGTGCATGGTAACAATGTAGTTATGAGTGGATGTGCAAGTCACAGACCTAAGCATGGTTAACTATAGCATGTTATGATAAGTTAAGTGGTTCCCCTTATGGCCACAGGCAGTAGAACCGGTGCATAACCCTGCACACGGGGTTAAGGTGTGCTGGCCATTAAATAAAGCAAACGATAAGTTTAATGAGTTATGCAAAGTACATGTTACATGTTTATGTTATGATAAGTATTAAGTATGGACGTTTTTCAAGGAAAGCCTATGTTTATATTATTTTTACTGCGTGATATATTGCTTATTGAGTATTCGACTCCTTTTTTTTTTTTTTGCATGTTTTAAATGTTTTAACCACCCTTGGTTATGGTCATTGTGAGAAAGATGCTGCAGGATGGGACTTGACTCAGTGGGACGAAACAGAGGCCTAGGCAGCTTATGAGATATTTAGTTTTATGTTTTCAGTCATTAAATTTATTTGGTTAAGTACATGAGACTTGAATGGTTTTCAATAAGTGCTTCTACATGCTCTCTTTTAAATTTTAAAGAAGTATATTTTATTTTAAATTATAAGAATCTTTTATATCTGGTGCTTCATTAAGAAGAAATGTTTTTAAAGGCGAGGTTATTAGCACTCCATTTCCCCTAGATTTCTAAAAATGACTTTATTCTCAACCCTAGGAGGACTGGGTGTTACATGCACTGTTAATTTTAGTTAGTTTTAGAAAAAAAACAAAACAAAAAAAAAAAACAAATTCTATAAATGAACTCAATAAGACAAATTGAATAGGGTGAAAATAGCATACCAAACCTCAGCACGAAAGTCCCGGAGGGTCATCTTGCGTACAGGCAGATCATCATCCCCTTCATTACGCCAAATTACCACTACATCATCCAAACTCCTCATGGAATTTAAACTTAAGCAATTCTTTGCTGGATTCACTAATGCTCCGGGAAGCCACTGACCACCAGGGTATGAGGAATGGCTTTCCCCAAATGGACTCTCACGGAAGATACATTGGGGAGGCACAGAAAAAGATACACTCATTTCATCCAACACGGTTTTCCAATAAACCTAACAAACAAGTGACAGGAAGCCAAATGTATTAAATGGCTCAATAACCAAAATGATGTGAAATTTGAGAGCAATAAATAAAGAAAACCTTGATATTATAGTAACACTACCTCAGGGTTTGAGACTGAAAATTCCTGGAAGTCAGAAAAGCTTGATATGGGGTCCTTATATTTTGAACCCAAAAACTCTTTTCCCCGCCTCACTAACAGCTGACCAACATTTGTTAAGATTGCATTTTCCCTGGTGATGCAATATCCAGTAGGGATTTATCTCTATTCATACATTTGTTTTCACTTGGAAATATCCTTAACGAATATATGTTTTCTAAGAATGCACAAGCACAAGCACATTATGCATGCATAAAAATGGATGTAAAAATATGCCCACACTCAAACCTATATTAACACATAATTGCCGGAAGCTCTAATATTGTTGCATTAATTGTGATTTTGACATATGAAAAGTATACAATTTAATGTGTTGCTAATCCACGAGATTCATCCATGAATAACAAACTACTCTGTCAATTCACGAAATTAGCAGAATAGACAAGACATGCAATATTAAAATCCAAATGCAAAACTAGCAAGGTACCTAAACATTAGTTCGTAAATCAAAATGGATCTCTGAAAAATGAGACAATATAATCCAGCTCAACTACACAATTCACGATTTGAAAAAAAAAAAAAAAAAAAAACAATATTGAAAAAGTAATACATTAAATTGCTACTTTTTGGGTCATCTTGATTAGGCAGCTATTGATTGAGCAATTGTTACTTGCCAAAAGTTCTTGCTTGACATCGTTTGATGGTTCGATATTGTATATATTGGAAAAAATTAGCTGGAAATTTTCAGTCAGATTTACGTATGTTTACAGAAATGACAAAACATTAGTTAAAGTTCTCTACTTCGTTGTTCTTTTTGCCCCCACTTTTCCAGAAATGACAAAACTTTGGGCTCCGCTTGTCAACAAAAATAACTTTTACGTATGTTTACAGAAATGGCAAAACTTTGGGCTCCGTTTGTTCAACAAAAAATAACTTGTAAAAAAGGTTCTCTACTTCGTTGTTCTTTTTGCCCCCACTTTTCCGGTAATCCGTTCACGCCCTTTCATAATATCACTTATTCTGTTTCCTTTTCAGAAATAACTTTTTCGCACAACAATATTTTCCGTCGAAACAAACAGAGCCTTAAAAGAACAATAATCATGGTTATGATTCATTAAGGGGAGGGAGGAGCTTACGAATCGGGTAGCCAAGCAGGCGGGTTGGGTCCGTAGTTCATGTAGCAGCCGTAATACATCATCTGGTGGAAGGAGAAGGGGAGGTCCGGGCTGAGTATATGCTTCGAGATATCCCGCCACGTTTCAGCAGTGGCAGGTCCGTAATTACGGACGATCTCGGTGAGTCCTCCATGGATTCCCTCTGCAACGTCCGGTGCAATTCCCTGCGCTTCGATGTCCGACCTCGTGATGCAGTCTAGAGCTTTGTACGCCATTTTCCAATCTCTAGCATTCACGAGGGAGAGCTAACTTGTAGTGATATCAGACAAGATATCAGACAATCAGATAAGTTGAAGTTGGTTGGAAGTTTTTTTTATAATTATTTTTTATTTTTATAATTAGGTAAACCATGTGAGATCTGGGGCAATTATACCAAACAAGGTTGGTTAGTCGTGGTTCAAAACACAGCTCTTCCATTTAAATGTATCGTCAGGTGTGGTTTAGATAGTAAATTGAAATGAGACAAAAATTAAAAGTTAAATTAAATATTATTATAATAATATTTATCATTTTAGAATTTGAAAAAATTAAATTATTTATTATATTTTGTGTGAAAATTTAAAAAAATTGTAGTAATGAAATGAGATAAGTTAAGATCAATTCTCAACCCAAACGGGGCTTAGTATTTTTAAGTATAGATTATTTTAGAGTTCTTTTATTCATAAGTTGTTGTTTATTTTTAACACGTACAATTCATTGCCGTTTTCAGTATGTTGTTCGTAAAAGTAATAGAGTGGCAGATTGGTTGGCCAAAGAAGGGGCCTCAGGTGCTAAAGTGATTTATTTTAGTAATTGTAATATGCCTCGGATTCTTAGTGGTTTGATTCGTTTGGATTTTTTAGGCCTTCTTTCTTTACGATGTTAGGTCTGGTTTCTTTGCGAGGTTTCTATTTTCCTTTTTTATACATAGGCTTGTCATAGTTGCTTTTTTCTAGTTTGCGGTTTTTTGGAATTACCCATAGACCTTGATTTGTTGTCACGGTATTCCTCCGTTACAAGTGAGGGCTCTTATTAATAAATATGGGAGGGAGTCACTATTAGACATGTGACCTTCCACTCTTTTTTTTTTTTTTTTTTTAAAAAGTTGTTGTTTAGAATACATTATTTATATTATTTAAATTGTAAAATTTTATAATTTATCTTCTAAATTAAATTATGTCATATAAACACTTTATTATATATGTTCTACACCAAGAGTAAAATTTTTCATTATCTTATTGTAAAATGTTTAGTTATTAAATATATATATATATATATATTAAATTTTGATCACGCAGTATCTTTTAATAAGATAATAATATCATGTGACTTTAGTCCGAAACTACTTAATAATTATTTACAGAATTTATGAAATTTAGTAAAGTCTCCAAAGATCATACTTTTTCCTTCCCTTTCATGTGCACTTTCACAGTGGGACACAAGAAGAGTCGTCCACGACTAAAATATTGAGATTAGGACTGATGATGGTTATTGTAGAAAGTTTTGTAATAGGATTTTAAGAGAAGTTTGAAGGGTTCATAAATTTTGAGGTTTTTACAAAACTATCCAAGTGAGTGTGGAGAATCAATGGAGTCTAGTTTGGGGATACATTTTAAAGTAAAATACCTGATCAATCCAGCAGCCATAATAAAATGGTCTTCTCAAAGAATGGGGGAGTAGAATCTGGACACTGAAGATGGTGGGTTTGTTTGGAGCCGAGCCTCTAAATTCCTTTGCATGACCACTGCGTAGCACAATGTTAAAAATAGATATACAAAGTACATGGGGTAAACAAAAAGTGGAGATAGAACTAGGGGTGCTACCCGCACCTCCCAAACAGGGCAAGGGAGGGTGGGCAACCCCTAGCCCTGCCCTGTCCCCACATGGGCGGGGAGCGAGTTTGCCCCCCGAGCGCCTGCCTCACCCCCATTAGAATGTTACAGAGCAAATTGGCCTCCTGTGTTGTCGGCCCACCACCCATTGTGTGACATCTGGTATTGCATGGTGAGAGAGAAAGGGGGAGAGAGAGAGAGAGAGAGAGAGGGATATTCTTTTACTTTTTAAGATCGGGCCTATACTTATAAGGCCTCTGGGCTTGAGGTTCGGGTGTGACCAGCTCGACCCAACCTCTTGTGAGAGAGATCCGAGTCACGACAGATGTAGGTGCAGTCCCATCCGAATTATACATGAAAAGAACATGGCATGCACATAGGAAATCTCGACAGAAGATCCAGTTGCTGACAAGGGGGTGCAGCATTGAATGCGGCAGTGTGGTAGTCTGAGTGGACAAGACGGCTATAAGGAGAGAACATGAGGTGGAGAAAAGGAAGGTTACAAACTCAATCGTTCTCTCTAACTTCTCACTACTTTCTTCTTTCCTCTATGATTCTAGAGATTTCAACTTTGGCATCAGAGGTGACACGTTCGCACCCAGCCACCATTTCTTCCACTCTTGCATGTACCTGGAGGACCGCCACAGCGAGACGGCTACAAAAAATGCATTAACAGTTGACACCGTCTGTGGAATCAAAAATTATTTTGGTCTAACAATATTAGCATGCCTTTTGTATGCCAACCACAACTCACTCCCGAATGGTAAGTGGATGATGTGCGTAGACTTCACTGACCTGAACAAGGTGTGCTCAAAGGACAACTTCCCTTTGCTGTGCACATTGATTTGATCGTCAATTCGACGGCCGGACACAAAATGTTGAGCTTCATGGATGCCTACTCCGGGTACAATCAAATTCAGATGAGCCTAGAAGACTGCTTTCATTACGGATAGAGGTCTGTATTGCTACTAGGCTATGCTTAGGGGTGAAAAAAAAAAAACGGCCAGGTTCGGTATGGTTCAAAACCAGTTTGGTCCAGTACCGGTTCCAGTTTTCTCAAAACCAGTTGAAACTGATCAGGTTCCGATTTTTTTTTCTAACTACGGACCGATTCATATATATATTAATTTTTTATGTTATATAAAATATTTTTTGTTTAATTTTTTATATTATATATAATTTATATATAATAATTTTATATTATATGCTAAATTGCTAATTAATACAACATTAATTTTTAAAATCATATTATTCACGTATAATAATAATCTAATAACATAAAATTAATCTTATAAATCTTAATATAACATTTGATATAACATTATCATTAAAAAAATTTAATTTTTAAAACATAAAATTAATATCACATAAATTTTAATCTAAAATATAAACATTTCATCATATGTTATTAATATAAACAATATAAATTAAGGATAAATACATTTTATAGCATAATAAATTACAATATATATTCTTTTTGATAAATACATTTACTTACATTCGATCATATACATTCATATAAAAAGTGAATGCAACCATTATATTATCACTAACATATATATATAATATGGTAACCAAGTATATTATCATTAACATATATAATCAAATATATAAATATGTTAGACACTAGCATATTATCACTAGCATACATAATCAAATACTATATCACTATATAATACTATTATAGATACACGCACACACACTAATACTAATACTATTAGTAATGCACTATATATAAATAACTATATATTATCATTATAGTCTATAATACAATTATAATATATATTATAATATACTATAATATATCACTATATTATTATATACTATAATATATATACTATACCGAAAAAATTAGACTGAATCGAATTGAAATCGGTAAAACCGAAAGTACCAGTTTAGAGGTACAACCAGTGCATGTACAAGTTTTCAAATCTCAAAATTGGTGTATACTGGTTCAGTTCTAAAATATATCCAAAATTGGATCAAACTAGACTTGTTACACCCCTAATTATGCCTTTCGGCCTCAAGACCACTAGAGCCACCTATCAAAGGCTGGTTAACCACATGTTTAATGAACTAATCGACCGCAGCGTAGAGGTGTACGTCAACAACCTACTTGTCAAAAGCAAGGAGTCGAAGGGGCACGCTAATGAGCTAAGGGAAGCTTTCGCAGTCTTCCAGAAGTACGAGATGAAACTCAATCCTGCAAAGTGTGCTTTCGAGGTAGGATCGAAAAAATTCTTTGGATCCATAGTCTCAGAAATGGGCATTGAAGCTAATAAGAAAAGAATAGGGGAGTATAATTGAAGATGGTGGCTGAAAGTAGATAATGGTGGATTTGTTTGGAGCCTAGCCTTCTGAATTCCTTTACATGAGCACTTTGTAGCACATACTAAAAATAGATAGAGATATAGAAAACAATAAGTGGAGTTAGCACTAAGGGTGCTACTCGCACCTCTTGGGCGAGGTTAGGGAGGGCTGGCATCCCCTAGCCTTGCCACGTTCCCCACATGGGCGAGGGGCGAGTATGGCCCCTGAGCCTCGATCTCACCCCGCCCGAATGTTAGAGGGCGGATTGTTAGAGAGAGAGAGAGAGAGAGAGGATTGGGAGCGACGGTGAGAGAAAGAGAGTTCGAGAGCTTAAGAGGCAACAAAACAGAGAGAGGAAAATGGTAAGGCTTGGGGAGAGGGCACTTACTGCTAAAATTTAAAAAATCCTCAAAACGTCATTATTTTATTAAAATATTTTACTTTTAAATATATGTAATATATATAAATATATATATATATAAAGTGGGGCGAGCAAACCAATGAAACCCAGGCGAGCCCAAAGCCCAACCCGGCACCCGCCCCTTGACATTTCCACTGCGGGCACCCATTATATGCGAGCAAATGCACCCAACAGATGGGCCTGTCGGGCAGGATGCAGGTGGCCTGCCCAGCAGCCCTAGTTAGCTCTTCAAGGGTTTTCCTCATCAATACTATTATCATCGATAAAATTTATAATCTTCAAAACAATATTTTTGCTTCTGATGAGCAACATCATCCACCCTTGTGTTAAATGCCTTCAATTTAAAATTATATGAGAGATAAAAAAAACACTTCGTCTTCTTTCATCTAGAATGTTGTCTTCATTCCTTTAATATATAATTTTTGAAGTAATAAATTTGCTCCTGTTTGGTCATGTCAACCATTTTTGTATTAAATGACCATAAATTTAAAATAATTTTTAAAATCATGAAATTTTAAATGTTAATAAAGTTATGGGGTTGCCCTTTCCAAAAGCTCCCCCATGGTTATTTGAATTGAGTATTTCAAGAGGTTTGTGCTTAAAAGATGCAATTTTCATGGAATGTTTCTCATCTGTTGCCAAAAAGAAGCTGATCCTATCAGCATGGCAGGTTATGAAATGGAATATGACCAAAACAACAAATAACCAATGGATTGACATTGATCAAAGAATTACAAGAAATTATTCCAGAGAAGTCTAATCTAAACCATTTATGCACATCAGGATAATTTTTATACCAGAGAAGCTTGAAAAAAGGAACAAAAATAAATTTGTCAATCGGCTCCGGGAAGTAGTTTTCTCTTATTTGAGCCGATTGTGCCAAAACGTCCGACTGCAGCAGGGATAACTCGGGATGGTGAGATGACCTCCACAAAAGAGAAGTTATATGAATCTGTTCCTAACTGACTCTGTAACCATCCTCTGCTTCCAGAAAACCCACCAGCTACAATCCAGCAGTTCTTAAAACCAAGGGTTGTTAGTGCTTTTGCAACTGTTTTTGCTGAGTCAGAGTACCTGAATATGTCGAAAACCAAACATAAATATAAATCCTACAAAAAAGTTTTTTGAGAGGGTTGGGGGGGAAGTCCATTTTATAGAAATTCAAGTGCTGAATCTGGAATTCAGAGCTGTGTATAACTTCATAAGAAATACGCAGGGAGAACAACTCACGAGTCCAAAATCACAATGTTGGAACCTTTGTTAATTTTCTTGAGGTAAGAAATCTTCAAAGCAGCCATTTCTGCTTCCACTTTCTTTACATTTCTGACAAGACCTCTTAGCTTGCTTGGTAATTCCTCCAAACTGAGACATTAAAGACAATACAATACTAGATACTTAGAGGTGGCCAAGTCCTGAATGGATGTCTTCCACGATCACGTTAAACCCAATAAACCTTATATGTTTTTCTTATAAACACTTCAGCCCAAATGCACTTCGCTAGTTAATTTTGCTTCAAAAATCCTAATCTTAAGGAGAAAAAATAATAATAAGGATAAGCATATTTAACATCTTGTCTATCATCCTTCGTACATGAAAAAGAAATATTAAACAAGAGGTTAAGAAACGCATATTTTAGTAGCCCTCTTTGGTAACCAAGAGGATGAAGACAACCGACAGAAACTATGATGCTGGCTTAAACATCCGTGGTTAGTCAGAGGAAACTACTGATGAGGCAGTGGCCATACTTACAAGCAAGAGAAGCAATACAGAGCATACCAAGAATTTCGTTTCAAGAAAAGGAAGGCATAGGATATACTGATGTGTAATAAATATACCGAAGCCATAGTATCACTTACGGGATTGCAATCAATCTGTTCTTAGCACTAGAGGGAAGGCGAGGAATACCAGCCTTGTCCTTGTCTTTCTCTGATCTAATATCGATCATAAGGTGGCTTTGTGTAGAAATTAAATCAAGAGCTTGAGCAGGAGTAAGCTCACCTACAGAGCAACAGAGTAATAAAATCTTAGATCCATATCACAAGATTAGCTAGGTGTGACATAAATTTGAAAAGAACAAAACTAGAAATTAATAAAACCCAAAATTCACCATCCTCCAAACTTCTATGTACAAATGAAGCAACTTTATATCAGAAAACAATGAACTCACCTTTATAACCACGAAGGCTATAGGAGATGGTAGACCAGATGGGAGGAACAAGGAGGTAAGCAAGAAATAATGCTCCACCAGTTCCTACAATCACAATAGGCTCTGCAGACGAGATGGTTTCAACAGTTGATGAAGCTATAGGCTTGGCCGCTTCAATTACCTTTGTGGTCTGCTGTGCTGCATCTACGACCGTCTGCAACAAAGAGATAATCATGCTCAAAGCTAATATCCATTTTTAAACTATCCGCCACAATGTCAGAGATCAATAAATTACTTGAGATCAGTGTCAGCTACAAGCTATGTGGATGCCTTATCTAAGTCAATAGATTTTTTTTTTCTTTTTTGTCTTTTTTTTTTATGAATACTAAGTAGATAGAGTTATATATAAGATTTGAACACCCAAATTAGTTGTTTAAAATGGGACATTTATCAAAAGCGACCAACATGAGATGGAGACCAGTTAACTTTAGCAAAGAAAAAAACTGCTCTTCTTTCTTAAAAAAATGTTAAGGATTATGAATTGAACCAGCTAATGCTGCCAAGAGCAAGAGAGCCTCATTTCAGAACCAGGCTACTGTGCTTATTGGCTAATCCAGTCTCCAAATAACTTCCTGATACATGGACCTGCTAAACTACCTTAATGAAGTAGTTGCATAAAAAATAAAAAGCGAAAATTATAAAGAAATGATTACTCTACATTCATCATTTTCATTTAAATGTCAAAATCAAGGGCACTGATGAGGCCAGGCTCAGCACACTACAACTTTTCAATACCCACATTGCATTCAACATTGAAACAAATATAAACTAAATTATCATAAAGATGGAATGCATTTCACCCTTCATTGTAAATTCCCATTTCAATAACCAAATCACTTTTCCACTACATTCATTGCACAAACTAGTATTTCAAGAACCGGATAAAATGTTCTTGAAAATTCAAGCAGCTCCCAACAGTTTAAGTTTATTATTATGTTAATTCCAAGCAATATGTGCTCTGATATGCCCACATGGAGTATATGTAAGCTATTGCAATATAATCTGCATAGTTGACGAAAATGCAATTGAACAAATAAAGAGAAGAAACCTTAGCAGCAGTCAGAGCAGGCTGCGTATCGAAGCCAGAGCTTTGAATTGCTTCTTGGGCCTTCCTTGAAGCCTCAGAAATTGCCGGGGAAGTGATGTTCAAGGCCTGTTCTCCTGCCTGCTTAACAATTGGCAATGCCACTTCGATGCCCGGCTTCAAAGCATTTCCGACAACTTCAAAAATCTGCTTTGTGATATCCAAGAAACTTGAACCCACTTCCTGAACCTTTTCAATTGTTTTCTCCACCTATTAATTTAGAAAACACGAACAATTTCAAGAGCTGGGTAGGAACCCAAATTTGAAGAACGTCCCTAAGGCTTAATTTGGTCAGCATTTTCGAATCACTATCTTTGGTTTTGAAATTAATAAATTTCTTTTGTTTATGCTAAGAATTAAACGAGTAATGGATGAAACGAGAAAACTACAGAGCAGTTTTCTGGTGAGTAATTCGAGGATAATTTTAATGTTGTGACCACCCATCAAAGGCTTTCATCTCGAAAGCAAGAAAAGAACAAAGAATCCCTTATAAATAAACTAGCTGTAAATTTACTTCAGCAACAGCGTGGAAAAAGAAAGAAACGAGCTTACTTCGGTGAGAGAAGAGACTATCTGGTCCTTGGGGAGACTGAGAGCCTTTGCTTCACGGGGAGGAGTGAAGAGAGCCAAAAGTGATATGGTGGTTGATGTAGGTAAAGATACAGAAATTGGTCTGAAATGTGGTCTGGAAGAAGGTATGGGTTTGGAAGATAGCGAGGAAGAGGAGGGAAGGGAAGGCCTCGGGGTGGCTGAAGCTCGGATGGCCAACTCCATAGTCATTTGCGCCACCGCTCACCCTCAGTCAAGAGTATGGGTGCGTAAGACTCTTCAGTATATTTCTATGCTAAAGGATCAAAAGAGGATTGTGTGATCAGGAATCAGTGGAGGAAAAGAAGGTACTTTTGGCCAATAACAAACAAAACCAAACCTTATTCTGGACTTCTCGGTACACGACTTCCCAACTGTACATAACTTGCCAACTTGGTGCTTTTTGGGGTTGCAAACTTGACTTCATAACGTAAGATCGTCCCGAGACAATCATTTATTGAGTTTTAAAATAGTAGCTTTCTACTCATCATTCCACATATCACATATCATATTTTTTTTTATTTAGTTTTATTCTTCTTAAACTAATTAAATTCTTATACTTATCATCCATATATCATACATTTAGTAAAAGAAAAAAAAATATGGTGTATGATGTGTAGAGTGTTAAGGAAATAAAACCCACTGCCATAAGCACCATCTCAAAAGCAAAAGAGAATCATCTCATCAATGAAGGACATAGCCAACGGCAAATGGGTAAGTAGCACTCAGCAAAACAGAGGTAGCACATACACTGCAATAAAGGACAAGGCACACGACAAAGGCCTTAGGAGCACTCAGCAAATTCATCAGAGCAGAAAAATGGATTACTCTTGTAACAGAAATGTACTACATCATACACGTGTCAATAGTCTAGAGAAAATTCTGTTGTGACTCTGTGTATAAATACATGTAAATGTAAAGGGAACACGAGTGAGTGATAGAGATTATTCAATATATTCGCCCATTGAGGCATTTCACAGAATATCTTTCGAGCTATCCTATTCTCATGTTTTAATATGGTATCAGGAGACCAGTAAGACTCATGCCTTCATCACCTCACCATGGCGTCCCCACCCCCACCTCCACACCCACCCCCGTCCCCACCTTACTCTATTACCAACAACAGCAATCATTGTGTTCCCATTAAACTCACTATTGAGAACTATTTATTATGGAAAGCCGAAATGATTCATTTCCTCAAAGGAAACCAGTTATATGATCATGTGGATGGCACCGTACCTATGCCTCCCCCCATGATTAACAATCAACCAAATCCACATTTCACAAAGTGGAACTTACTTGACCAACGAATAGTCTCTGCACTTAACTCTTCCCTCTCCGAAAATGTGTTGGCGTAGGTACTGGATTGTACCACCTCCAGCGAGGTTTGGCATACACTGCAAGAGCTATTCACTGCTCAATCCTCAGCAAACCTGATGCAGACTCATTTTCAGCTGGCAACACTAAAGAAAGGTTCAGAAAGTATCATAGAATACTATAACAAAGCTAAGTCCCTTGCATCCTCTCTAAGTGCCGCAGGTCAATCCTTATCACCCACTGAGTTTTCTGTCTATCTACTTGCTGGTTTAGGTTCAGATTATGAATCTCTTGTTACATCCCTCACTACACGAGCTGATCCTTTATCATCACAATAGATTTACAGTTTTCTCTTAAATCATGAGTCTCGTTTAGCTCATCAGTCTCATTCTCTATTGTCTGCAAATCCACTTTCTGCCCACCTTATAGTTACCAAACAGCCTTCTACCGTTTTTCAGTCTTCAAACTACAGAGGCAAGGGAGGTCGTTTTAACAGAGGTCAAGGCCGTGGTAATGGGAGAGGACCCTCGATTTTTTTCTCCAAGAAACATGACTCCAGACCTACATGCCAAGTCTGTCATAAGCCCGGTCACACTGCATTAACCTGCTACTACAGGTTTAATCAAGCATATCAAGCTTCCCCTCCACCATCTTTCTCGGCTAACCATACCACTACTCAGACTCCCTTTACTCCACCTGTTTTTAATCAATGGTTGCCAGATAGTGCAGCTACAACACACTTTACAGGAGATGTTCACAATCTCAACTTGGATGCTATGTCGTATCAAGGCTCAGATCAGGTCAGCATTGGAGATGGCTCCTCCATTCCCATCCAACATACTAGTTCGGCTCATCTCCATACATCTAATGGAAATTTTCTTCTCAGTCAACTTTTATATGTTCCTTCCATATCAAAAAATCTTTTATCTGTGAGACAATTTTGCTTAAACAACTCAATCCTTTTTTAGTTTTATTCCTCTGGTTTTGTTGTGAAGGATTTACAAACACAGGAGGTTCGACTTCAGGGCACCGTTAAGGATGGCTTGTATGTTCTCCCAACAACAGTTTCGACCTCACCAAAAACTACTTCCGCCCATCATGCACTCATTGGCACTCGTACATCTCCTTCTACATGGCACATGCGTCTTGGACACACTTCACCCAGAATCACTTCTCTTGTCATCAACAGTTTTCAGCTTCCTTTAAATAGTAAGTCTACTGCTCACATCTGTAAAGCTTGTTTACAAGCTAAGTCACATGCACTTCCACATCCTTCCTCTACTTCCATCTCCACTACTCCTTTTCAATTAATGTTTTTAGATGTTTGGGGCCCGGCACCTGTCCTATCTTCTACAGGTTGCCATTATTATCTTGCTATAGTTGATGACTTTACAAAATATAGTTGGTTGTTTCCTCTACAAGCCAAGTCTGATGTTACACCAATTTTTATTGCCCGTATGCGTTACATCACAAACCATTTTTCCACTAAAATCCTAACAGTGCAAACAGATGGAGGGGTGAATTTCGACCCCTTTGAAAAATTCTTCAAGATAATCGCATTGGATATTGCCTCACGTGTCCTTATTCCCATGCCTAAAATGGTAGTATCGAGCGGCATCATTGACATATTTTCGAGACGAGTCTCTTTTTACTTACTCAAGCATCAATGCTCACCAAATTTTGGGTATTTGCATTCCAAACCGCGGTTTGTTTAATAAATTGAATGCCTACACCTATTTTAAAAAATCAATCTCCTTTTTCTAAATTGTTTGGACACCCACCTAATTATCAATTTCTTAAAGTTTTTAGGTCCGCCTGTTGGCCAAATCTTCGCCCATTTAATAAACATAAAGTGGATCTTCGATCTAAGATGTATGTTTTTATGGGCTATAGTCCTGACCATAAGGGGTATTGTTGTCTAGATACTTCCTCGGGCCGAACCTATATCTCTAGGGATGTAAGGTTTGATGAATCAAATTTTCCTTTTTCAATAACCTAGCCCACATTTCAACATGTTTCCTCATCTGGGCCCAGCATCAATGGGCCACTCAATTCACTCACATTCGATTCCTTTTCACCAATTCCACTTCAAACACATATCAGTCATACGCCCAGCCCACATGAAATTTCAAGCCAATCTCCACCCATCAACCCTCAAACACTCCACTTAACGTTTCAAGCCCACCCTCCCTTTTTGTCTCTACCCCGATAACATTGCATCTTCCAAACTCAAACCCTAACCCAGCCGATGCATCTTCAGACAACAATCATCAACCAGATCAAATCCTCCAACCTACACATCCCATGATCACTCGACTCAAAGATAGCATCCACTGCCCTTGGGTTTGTACGGATGGTACCATACCCTGGCCTTCGTCCACACACTCCCTCTCTCTCACAGAAACCTCACTTTCATTTGTACCTGAAGAACCCTCCAACTTCACTGAGGCGGCTAAGTATCTCGAATGGAGAGAGGCAATGAAGCTAGAATTTCAAGCTTTATTGCAAAACTCCACTTGAGAACTTATTCCACCGTCGGCTTCCTACAACATCTTGGGCCCAAAATGGATTCTTAAAACCAAACGTAGAGCCGATGGATCTCTTGAAAGACGAAAGGCTCGTCTAGTTGCTAAGGGATTTCATCAACAACCAGGGGTGGACTATTCAGAAACCTTTTCTTCAGTGGTAAATCCAGTGACTATTCGGATTCTTCTCTCCCTAGCCGTCACTCTTAACTGGCCACTTCAACAGCTGGACATACAAAACGCCTTCCTTCACGATGACCTGGAAGAGGCAGTTTATATGCATCAACCTCCTGGACTTGTTCATCCAGATTTTTCAACACACGTGTGTAAGCTCAAAAAGGCCATCTATGGCCTTAAACAGGCACCAAGGGCCTGGTTCTCCAAGCTAAGTACTCAGCTCATTTCTCTAGGCTTTCATGAATCTCAGTCAGATACATCTCTATTTTCTTTTCGAAATTCTGGTCATGTTTTGTTTGTGCTTGTATACGTGGATGACATAATTGTCATTGGCTCTGATTCTCAACAGATTACTGATTTCATTCATGCTCTCGGTAAATACTTCCCTGTCAAATATCTAGGCCAGTTGCATTTTTTCTTAGGTATTGAGGTTCACAGAAATAATCAAGGTTTATTTTTAAATCAGGTCCAAGTATATTTTTGAGTTACTTCAACGTACCAACATGCATCAAGCAAAACCAGTATCAACTCCCATGTCAACTTCCACCAAACTCACAATTTTTGATGGAACCTCTTTTGAGGATCCTCAACTCTACCGTAGTGTCGTAGGAAGTTTACAATATTTAGCATTCACTCGTCCCGACATTTCTTTTTCAGTCAATAAAGTTTGTCAATTCATGCATAGTCCAAAAATTACTCATTGGCAAGCTGTCAAGCGTATATTACGTTACTTACGTTTTACTACTCACATGGGTCTTCGTTTTTCCAAAAACTCATCTCACAACATTTCAGCCTACTCTGATGTTGACTGGGCTGGACGCCCTGATGACAGGAAATCCACAGGGGGATTCTGTGTATTTTTTGGTTCACGCCTTGATTCTTGGGGCTAAAAAAAAAGCCCACGATAGCTAGGTCCTCAACTGAAGCGGAATATAAGGCACTAATACTGCTTGTGAAATAATTTGGATACAATCACTATTAAGAGACCTTGGAATTTTTCTGCAAAAACCCCCGACACTTTGGTGTGATAATTTAGGAACCACATATCTCTTTGTTAATCCAGTTTTGCACTCAAGAACAAAACATGTGGAATTAGACTATCATTTTGTTAGGGACCGAGTGGCATTAAAATCTCTTACTGTATCAGTTCCCGCTCTGTTTTCTCTTCAAGAAAAAACTGAGTTGGTGATAGCTTTCTCAACCTACTGGCGTTGTTAACGGTAGTAGAGGCGGAAACAGAGTACGACTTACGTCGTTGCAAGCGACTATGGAAAGCATCCAAGAGAAGTGGGGTAACCTGCGTCTGAGTGAGGAGGAAGGTGATGAAATCGTGTTGGAAGATGACACGTTAGCGGAGACTCAAAGGAAGGGAGAGAGAAGTCTCGTTGGTAAGATTTGTTCTGAGCGGCAAATTAACAGTAAGGTGGTGGAATCAGTGATGGCTAAGTTATGGAGGTTGAGCAAAGCAGCCAAGTTTAAGGAAGTGTGTGCAAACGTGTTTATCATGTCTTTTGAAACTCATGCGGACAAAAATAGAGTTCTTGAAGGCAGGCCGTGGTCTTTCGATGGTTACCTTTTGGCCATTGTCCAGTTCCAAGGATTTACCCAACCAAGCAAGATGAAGTTCGACGTGGCTGCATTTTGGGTGCAATTCCAAAATATGCCATTGGTGGGAATGAATCGTGTCTGTGGGCTGAAGCTTGGCAGCTCTTTGGGAATGGTGGAAGATGTTGATGTAGATGATGATAATATAGGGTGGGGAAGTTGCTTGAGAGTAAAAGTAAAGATAGATTTGTTTAAACCATTAGCTCGAGGACGAACTATAACTTTGCAAGGAACGAAGTACTGGATCCCAATCCAGTACGAGAAGCTCCCACGATTCTGCTTACAGTGTGGCCAAATATTGCATAAGAAGGAAAAATGTAGCAATTCAACAAAGGAAATTTCTCCCTAGTTTGGATCTTGGCTGCGTGCTGACCAAGTAAGAAGGAAATGGCGTGACACCTCAGAGGGTCCCTCTTCCCCAAGGACGAATGGCTCTGGTAACAACCAAGGTGTGAAGGAGGAGGCGACGGTGGATGGCAGTACTCCGGTCGAAGTGGCACCGGTGATCCCAACAACCAAAGGCCCGACTGTTACTGATGCAATAGGCCACGTGGCTCAAGTTTCGAGCCACGAGACTATGAGTAGCATGGAAAAGGGTCAGAGGACAATGGTCTGCCAAAGGGAATGGCCTACCGAAGACTTTAGTGCACCTAAAGCTGCTGCAGGGACATCACTTAAGCGAGATTTGGGGATAGAGTCAAAAGGCAGGATGGAAATGCTCTGGGAACCACAGACTAGTCAAGTGAAGGGGGATTCAACTGTAACAACTCCCGATCATGGCAAGGGGACTGGTTTGACTAATGTGCGACTGATTGTGGATCCTAGTGAGTCTACCCAAAAGCAGCAAAACTCTAGCAACCAAATGGATGTTGAGGAAATCAGAGCAGGTGATAGGGACAGTGTAATGGATCTAAAAGTCAAAAACAAAGAGGGAGGGAACCACCCTGGGAAGCCTACAACTGAAGAAGAAGGGATAATCAACAGAGATGGGCCGGCCCTAGTTGGACCTATAGTACAGGACCAAGACCACAAAGGGAGCTTTCTCGATGCAGCCTCAATATCACTCACTCCTACTGAGCCTCCTAGCACAGTGAAAGGGAGAATGTGGTGAAAGAAAGACAGAAGCCCAGGTAATACAAGTCTCTCTCAAAAAGAGCCCATGGTTAAAAAACGTTGTTGGAATAAGGAAAATGTAGATCCTGATGCAATAAAAAGTGATAAAAAACGTAGACTATGTTTGCATGGCACCAACTCAGTCCAAAACAAAGGAGATAGAATCCTTCGGAACTCCATGTTATCGGCAGAGGCTGCTTTGCAGTCCTGCCGGAAGCAATGATCATCGTAAGTTGGAATTCCTGGGGGCTTGGGAACCCGGCGGGAATTCGTGCACTTCGTGATTTAATCCGAAGAAAAGGACCCGACATTTTATTTTTGCAAGAAACTCGTTTACAAAACAAAGCGATGGAAAGATTGAAGTATAGTTTTGGCTACACAAACTATTTGGCAGTAAGTTGTGAAGGGAGTGGTGGGGGTTTGGCTTTACTTTGAAACAAAAACTTCCAACTGGAAATACTTAACTTCTCAAAAAATCACATCCATGCTTTGGTCTCAAAGATGGAAGGGGAGGAATAGGAGGTTGATCCTTGGTATCTTACGGGTATCTATGGCCACCCTACAGTTTCATGAAGAATGGAAACATGGAGCATGTTAAAATTACTTGCAGTTAATAGCGAATTTGGCTGGTTAATGATGGGTGATTTCAATGAGATTGTAAGCAGCAATGAGAAGCGCGGAGGCAGGCCTAGACCAGAATGGCAAATGAGGGACTTCCGACAATTTATTGATGAGTGTGAAATGCTGGACCTGGGTTTCAATGGGAACCAGTTCACATGGTGGAATGGGAGGGACCAGCAGCAGAGTATCTGTGAGAGGCTAGATCGATTCCTGGCCAATCTAAAGTGGAAGTCCCATAACCAGGAGGCTGAGGTTCTCCATAGCATAGCCCCTTATTCAGACCATGTTCCCATCATACTTAAGTTGCATGTTGAAAATAGACAAAGGATTAGAAAGAAGATTTTCAAGTTCGAAGCCATCTGGGTTGACGAACCAGATTGTAAGCTGATTATTGAACAAGTCTGGACAATTGGAATGGGACAAAATGATTTGTCATCAACCATAGAAAAGATTAAGAATTGTGGGGAGAAACTGGAAGCATGGAACAGAACCTATTTTGGTAATGTGAGATGAAATCTCGAGCAAGCTAGAGAGAAGTTGAAGTAGATGCAACAACAGGACCCTTGCTGTCAAAGAGGTGAATATCTTAGAGCTGCAAGATCCGAGGTTCAAAAGTAGCTAGAAAGAGAGGAAATATTATGGAAGCAAAGAGCTAAAGTAAAGTGGCTTCAAGAAGGGGATAAAAACACTCGGTTTTTCCACTACAAGCCTCCCAAAGGCATCAAAAAATTGGTATAAAGGGGGTAAAAGTCTCAGTAGGGGTTTGGCAGACTGGAGAGTTAAGAGACCAGACCATTATGGATTTCTTCACATAGCTATTTCACTCCGTAGGCGACCAAGGACAAGTTGATTTCTTAGAAGACTTGGCTAGAAGAGTAACAAATGACATGAACCGTTATCTGACCAGAAACTATACTGCTTTAGAGGTGACACAGGCTTTGAAACAAATGAACCCTCTATCTGCCCCAGGACCCGACGGGATGGCCCCCATCTTCTACAAAAATTTCTGGGAAATAGTGGGGAGTGAGGTCACAGATGCAGTCTTGAAAGCCCTCAACTCAGGGCACTTCCTAGCAGGTCTTAACCACACTTTCATCACATTGATCCCAAAGAAAAAAAAGCCTGTGGAGGTGGCTGATTATAGACCAATCAGCCTATGCAACGTCCTTTATAAGACCATCTCAAAAGTCATTGCTAACAGGCTGAAGTCCATCCTACCCGAGGTAATCTCTAGCACTCAGGCAGCGTTTGTGCCCTATAGGTTAATCACCAACAATGTGTTGGTCACCTACGAAATAGTTCACTTCTTGAGGTAGAAAAGAAATGGAAAACAATGATATATGTCTCTTAAACTCGACATGAGCAAAGCCTAAGACCGAGTAGAGTGGAGCTTTCTAGAAAAGATAATGCTAAAGATGGGGTTCAATGAAAATTGGGTCAAGCTGGTGATGCAATGCACTACCTCGGTTTCCTTCTCAATTTTAGTCAACGGAGAACCAAAAGGACCTATCTTCCCATCCAGGGGCTTGCGGCAAGGCAACCCTATCTCTCCATATCTATTCTTACTATGCACAGAGGGGCTGATTTATCTCCTTAAGGGAGCAGAACATTCAAAGCAAATAGAAGGGCTGAGAATATGCCGTGGTGCACCTAGACTCAACCACCTCCTTTTTGCTAACGATAGTATACTATTTTGCAAGGCAAACAGAGCAACAATGAACAGATTCAAAGCCTACTTGATACATATGAAAAAGCTTCGGGCCAAAAAGTTAACAAAGACAAAACTTCAATGGTGTTTAGTAGGAACGTACACCATGAACAACAGCAGGAAATCCTAAGTTTTTGGGGGGTTAGAAGCCATCAACAATACGAGAGGTACCTTGGACTCCCCCCGATGATTGGTTGAGAGAAAAGGAAGTCATTTTCAGAGCTGAAGCACAAGGTTTGGACTAGGCTCCAAGGGTGGAAAGAGAAGGTGCTGTCCCAGGGTGGTAAGGAAATTCTGATAAAAGCAGTTGCTCTTTCTATCCCCTCATACACTATGAACTGTTTCAAGCTTCCATCTACACTATGTTTCGAACTTGAAAGCATGATGGCAAGCTACTGGTGGGGGCAAAGGAAGAAAGAAAACAAAATTCGGTGGATTAGTTGGAAGAGAATGTGTGAAACTAAGGGGAACGGAGGAGTGGGTTTTAAGAAATTACAGACCTTTAATATGTCACTCATTGCAAAGCAAAGCTGGAGAATCATGACCAAAGAACAGTCTCTACTTCACCAGATTTTCAAGGCAAAATACTTCCCAAAGGTACGGTTTCAAGATGCGAGGTTAGGAGCCAATCCATCCTATGTTTGGAGAGGGATCTGGGAAGCCAAAGACATGATGCTGAAAGGATGTTGTTGGCGCGTGGGGGATGGCAAATCGATCAAGATATGGGCTGACTACTGGCTTCCACACCACAAAATCATCCCTCAACCAACCAGTTTTGAAGTAATCCACTGAACGACACAATGGATACTCTAATAGACAGCAATACTAGATGGTGGGATGTTACCAAGATTCAAGAAGATATACCCCCTCCCCATGCTGCAGACATTTTCAAGATTCTCTTAAGTTAGGAACCGTGTCCAGATTACTTAGTCTGGGAGCATGAAAAAAATGGAGAGTATAGTGTAAAAGGTGGCTATAGACTTTTCTCATCACCTGAGATGAATGTGCACAGAGAGGAATACTCAGAGGCCCAAGAACAGAGGAGTTTTTGGAAACCACTATGGAAACTGAACATCCCAAACAGAATTAAAATCTTTGGCTGGAGGGTGTGTAAAAATGGTCTACCCACCTTGTTGAACCTAAAAGTCCGTAAGGTGCTGGAAGATTCCTCTTGCAGATGGTGTAAAACAGCTGACGAAGACACTACCCACGCCCTTCTAAGCTGCCCAACAGTACGAGACACATGGTCTATGCTGCCCCCTCAACTTCCAGATGAGACCTGGAACTCAAGCTGGCTTAACTTTGCAATTAGTATGCAGCGAAGAGGAAACAATGGTGAGCTCGAAAAGATGTTTCTAATAGCATGGGAAATGTGGTATAGAAGAAACCAGATGATCCACGAGGACTTAATCATCCCTACCCTTCAAGCCGCAAACAATGCATTGTCCATGTTTAAAGCGCAAATGCAGAATCCGAAATCCCATGCACCCAGGAATACTTGTCGATGGATGGCTCCTGAACTAGGTTGGCTGAAACTTAATGTGGACGGAGCCGTATTTGCCAATCGATGGAGTGCAGGAGTGGGGATAATTCTCAGAAATGAGAAGGCCAAAATAATCTTCACAGCTAGCAAAAAAGAAAATGAAGTAAGTGATCCAATTGAAATAGAAATGCTTGCCATTTTGAGAGGCCTCCAGTTATGTGTTCCCCTCGGCATTCCAAACCTGATTGTTGAGAGTGATTCATTACTCATGGTGACCGAAGTTCAAAGAGAGGGGATGTCAAGATATATCCATGGTAACCTAGTGCAGCAGATCAAGCAATTAATGTTGAGATTTCCTTCTTGCTCAATTCAACACAGAAGTCATTTAGGCAATAGTGCAGCCCATGGGTTGGCAAAACTAGCTTGGAATATTGATGATTTAATAACTTGGTGGGGCTCTTTTCCCGATTGTATTGCTCAAGTTATTTGGTCAGATTCCATGTTGTAAGAGTTTTCTTATGAATGAAAGTAGTTTATTATCAAAAAAAAAAAAAAAAATCTTACTGTATCCTTTGTTTCTAGCAAAGATCAAGTGGCAAATCGTACATGAGTTTATTGGCATTGGTCCTTTATATCCAGATGAATTGTTGCTTGATAAGGATAATATATTTTTTTTCCAAGTCTTAGGATTCTATTCACCTCGAGATATGATCATGTTTGACATCTCGAGGGATAATACCCCGAGTATCTCGTTGTTTCCTCAATGGTATATATCTGCTAGTAAGGTAGGTTACCATAATAATCTTATCGGGGGTGATATGATCCTATGAGCTCGAGCGTACTGTGTTCCTATAGGTTTCTTGTCTTGTTGGGCCCATTATATGGGGCTTTTACTTTGTATCATTTGGTCTGTCTATCAGGGATTTAAATGACTCTCCACGTGGAATTTGTTATAAAATTAGAATTGGTTGTGAATTTTTTTAAGAAGATTGAGAGATAATATAATAAATAATGTTAAAAAATCTATTCAAATTATGTGTATAAAAAAGCTTTCAAATTTGCTCAGCCATCCCATCCCATCCCATAGTGATTACCACCAGCTGAGCCACCATGACGACTAGTTATGGGCTGCTTATGAGAGCCTAAAAACTAAAACTTTGGCTGCCCTTGGTTGCCAGGGTGGCCACTAGTTGACTCAAATCGGTTGTTGGTGGTAGCCACCCCATGGCGGCTGGTGGCTACTATATATATATATTTTTTTAGTTTTAAGTTCTTTCATAAATTTATCGTGTTTGCGGGTCATGTTAAATCATGGACATTTGACTATATAGGTCAACCAAAATCCGACCCGTTAAGCTCAATGTATCAGACTTTCAAACCCTAACTGACCCGTTTAAATAATGGCTCGTGTCATGTCATCCATTTTGACCTGTTTATTAATTAATTAGATGTAGGTCAACTTGACACAACTCATTTCCGTTTAATATAAACTGGTTGAACTAACATGCATAACTCATATGATCTGATTAATATAATTTCACATAAAAGTTAAAATTTATATTTATTAGTAGCCACAATATCTAAAACACATAATAAGACTATCTAGTAAAAAGATATCAATATTTTTCAAATTTTAACCCATAATAAAACCAATATTACAAACTCTACAATAACAAATATGTGCATAGGTCTAGGATTGTAATCTCAACAGTAAAAACATAAGTATATTGAAAAATACCATTATTACAACTCAAGAATAATAAAATTGTAATTTTAAAATAAAATTTTAATGGGTTATTACGGATTGACCATTTATTAACTCGCTTATTAATTGTGTCTTAACGGGTCAACCCGTTTTGATCCGATCTCATTTATATCAAGCCCAAACCTACTAATTTAGTGTTGTATTCGTGTTGGGTTCAAAAGTCGTATCACATATTATTACCCCTAGGTGGCCCTTTATTATACCTGAATGATTAATCACCCACTTTACAGTTTAAATATTATTTCCTAAATTAAAAACATTTATGCAAGGATATATATATTTATATATATAAGCATATTAATAATAGGCTAATATTTGATTATTTATCCTCAACCAATAGTTAAAGATAGTCTATATTATATTTGTTCAAGTATTTCATATCACCAATAGGTGGCACATTTTCTTTTATCAAAAGAAAATAGATCTCATTTTTATTATTTTTGGATATCTATATTATTCTAGATATCTTACTTGTAAAAAGAAAAAAAAAAAATGGTTAGAATTAACCTATACTTTGATTGGAATTTACTTATTAAGCTAGAGTGTGATGTTTTTTTTTATTGTCTACATAAAAATAAATGTAACTTATATTTAATTAATCTTATTGCTAACTCATAAAATTTAATTTAATTTTTCATATTTTTTTCATTGATATTCAATATATATATATACTTTTAAAAAAAAAAAAAAAAGATAACTACTATTGCCTAAGCTATTATGCCCAGCAGCAGAGTAGGCTGACAATTTGCAAGAAAATATATGTTGGAAAAATACGGATTAAGAGATTTGTACATACATTTTATAAATTAGAGAATAAATAAAATAACAAAAATAATTTAGAAAGAGAGAACTCGGTGATGGACATTTTTCTTAGAATATATTCCGCTACCTTCAAATTTTAACATGCACTAAGTTTCTTAATAGTCTATTCCCACGATACAATAACGTCAGTTCTTGTTAATCTTATTTTTTGTGCACAGATAAATTGTAACATGTGAAAAGTCATAACTTTTCAATTTGCAGTGAACACATTTAAAACGTTTCTAATTTACCAAAGGGAACAATCCCTTGTTGGGTGGCCAAGTGATTAACACTCATATCCCAAGAGGTATATATCGGTTCAAGTCAACATGACACATTTTCATTTAAAATTTGGACCATCGAACCAATATATTGAGCAATGATAATAGTTTATATTATTTTTTTACTTAAGAGTAAAATTTTAATCATCCTAAGTTTAAAACCAACAATCCCACACCTGATTAAAATACTTTAAAGACAAAATAGAAGAAGGTTTGAGTTTAAGTACTATACATCAATAAAGGTAGCTTGCGACTTTGAACGTCTACCTAGTGTAAGTGTGTTTTCATCTGAAAAATCCATGGTGAACCAAGTCTTGAACTAGAATATTTTAACTCAAACTTCTCCACACCACACACATAGTATTGCATATATCAAAGTCTTATCAAGGCGGTGCATAAAGGTTGTACACCGTATCTTAGATTCATGAGTACTCTAAGAAATAGTCCAATTGCCATAAACAACAACCCTACAGTCACACTCACATAGGTGAGTCCTACAAGGATACATGCATTTCAATATGTTGCCTTAGTCTTGGACTCACTTTTCCTTTGCCATTACATTTGTAACACTCACACCCTAGGGATGTACCAATAATAATATTTTAATAGTACTCTCCAATCACTCGAGTAGTTTGTTATTTCCATTGAACTTTCTTCTTGGGATCTCTAATCATGAAGATTGGGTTGACCTAATTAATAGGTTTTAGTCTCATCCCCCTTGATGTGCGAATAACTTTCGACTTTGCCAATCCTTTCGTCAAATGATCTGTAAGGTTATCTTCTAACTTTACTTATTCCAAAGTTAGGTATTTATTCTTTATCAGGTATCTTATCATAGAATGGCTGATACTTAGATGTCTCCTCTTATGATTAAAGTGTTTATTATTTAACACTTATCACAACCTAATTGCCATAGAGAATAGAAATAGCTAGCATTGGTTTTTTAACTAGTGGACTTTCTAATAAAATTCTTAAGTCATTCTATCTCATGTCTAGTAGTATCCAAGGCTATCAGTTCAACCTCGATAGTAGAGAGTGAAATCACAATTGGCTTGGAAGATCTCCAAGCCACAACTGCTTCACTAAGAGTAAAAATATATCTACTCATTCCCTTACTATCTATTACATCAGTTATCCAATTAATGTCACTGTATGCTTTAATACAGTGGGATACCCAGAATAATAGATACCATATATCAGGGTTGCTCTAAAATATCTAAAGATTCTATCCAATGCGTTCTAATCAGAATCATTAGGCCTACTAGTAAATTTGTTAAGTCTACTCACAGAATATGAAATATCAGGTCTAATAAAATTAGTAATATAGAACAATATACCAATACAAAGAAAGGAAACCAAACTGCGAATTTTTTGGCACGTCGAGATGAAGAGGGATTGACATGCAGATATGAGGGTGGGGAGATGTTGTCTAGGTCATTGAGGGGATTCATTCGGTTGGACAAAATCGTCTTGCCTAGTATAAGAATTTAATTTACTTGGTTTGATTGTTTTTCTTCGGTTTGAGTTGTATTGTGTCTATATTGTTTTCGTTGACTAGTTGTTGTTGCTGTAAAGATGGTATTCCTCCGCCTTTGGTGAGGTTTTGAATAAAATGGGAGATTTTAAAAAAAAAAATGTACCAATGATATGAGAATATCTTAATTGTGACTCAGGATTTCTAAAATTCTTACTTAAATGAATATAAGGATCAAGATGTGTACTAATATATTTGCATTTGAATTTATCAAATTTCTTAAGAATCTTTTCAATATAATTAATTTGGTTTATGCTAATACCATCACGAGATCTCATTAACTTAATACCAAGAATTAATTATGCTTCTCCCATGTTTTTCATGTCAAAGTTCTTAGATAGAGAATTTTTAACATCAAGAGCCATATTTATATTGGTACCAAAGATAAGAAAAACATTAAACGTAAAGACATAGTATTGCACATGCACCATTAACTATTTCAATGTATAAACATTTATCACATTCACTTATTCTAAAGTCATAAGATAAAATTATTTAGGGGCTTGCTTTAAACTATATAGAGATTTAATAAGTTCACAAACTTTTCTTTCTTGTCATGGAACCACAAAACTCTCTAATTGATCAATGTGTATCTCTTCTTCTAGCTTGTCATTAAGAAATATGGTCTTTATGTTCATTTGGTGGACCTCAAGTTTATGATTGCAGCTAGAGATATTAAAATTTGAATTGTAGTTATTCTAGTTACAAGAGAATGCGTATCAAAATAATCGATACCCTCCCTTTGTGTAAATCTCTTTGCAACTAGCCTACCTTTAAATTTATCAATAGTATCATCAAGTCTTAATTTCTTTTTAAAAATCTATTTACATCTAAGAAGATCACATAAATTTCATGTATCATTAGTCTTAAATGATTCTATCTCAATATTTACCGTTTCTTTCCACAAACAAAATCAATAGAATGCATGGTATCCTTAAAAGTTAAAATGGTCTTCCACCACATAATAAATATAAAAATCATGTCCAAAATTTTCTCTCTCTGTCTCTCATTTGTTTTCCTCTTCCAACCTCATTTTCTAATTCAGTTGAATTCTCAGAATTAGATAAAATGGTATGTTGACTATTGTGGAAGGAAATCTCATTATAGGTAAAGATCTTTTTACTTTCTCTTTAAAAGAAAATAAATCTTCAAAGAATGTTGCATCCTTAGACTCCATGATGATGTTAGGATCAATACATTGGACTTTTGATTATATAATTAAAAACTTATATGTAAAATTACGTCTAGCATATCCAATGAATATTATATTTACAGTGTTGGGACCTAATTTTTTTTTCTTAATCTTTTGAACATTATCCTTGCCAAGATAACCACAAACTCTAAAAAAATTAATGTTGGGCATTCTACCATTCTAGAGCTCATACGGTGTCTTTTCAGATCCCTTAAATGATACTCTATTCAAGATAAAACAAAATGCTAGTAATGTTTGGCCCCTCCATTGCTCAGGTAGGACAAAACTAGAGAGCATATATTTGACCATATCTACCAAAGTTATATTTTTCCTTTTAGCAACACTATTGGATTGAGGAGAATATGGAAGGGTTTCCTCGTGTCACAATATTGAACCAACTGATTAGAGGTGTATTCACCTACTCTATCAGACTTGATAATCTTAATTTTTCTTAATTGATTTTTAACTTGAGTTTTATAAATGAAAATTTTATTAAAAGATTCATTTTTATTTTCATCAAGTAAACATAAAAGAATTTGGACATATCATCTATAAAAGTAATGAGTATTTATTATCACCTTTAGAAGAGATACCATTTAAATAGAAACCATAACTATTTATTAGGTCAAGTAGTGATGAATTTTTTATACAGATTTAAATGGTTTCTTAGGTTGTTTTGGTTGAACACATATTAAACATTTTTCATCTAAATCAACAGGAATATTAGAAATAATTTCTAAGTCCATCATTCTTTTAACATTATGATAATTAACGTGACATAATCTATCATTCCATATTGAAGAGGAGTATGTAGAAACTACAAATTTATTATTATAATCAAATTTATCTACTAAATTATGTTGAACATTTATTAAAAATAAGCCATCACTCACATAACTGTTACCCTCAAATGACCCATATTTGGTTACAATAAGTTTATTGAATTGAAATAACAATGTGTAGCATGTCCCATTAAGTAAAGAATCACTAATTAGGTTTCTTCTCACCTTTAGCACCTAAAACACTTTTTTTAATAGAAGAGTGTTTTCAAACGTTATTTTAAATTCAACTTTTCCTACTCCAAAGAGTTGTGCAAAGATGGAGTTTTCCTACTCCATTATCACTTTCATGCCACTTGTATTATGATACATTGAAAAACTATTGCGAATAGAAGTGAAATCTTGGTTGTATACTGCCTGTACAAGAGTCAACAAGACACATGTTTGTACAATAGTGAAATCTTGGCATGGGAGTGAAATTATGGGGAGGATGGTTTTTTCCCAACCGCTTGTACACGAGTCAACAAGATACATGTCTCTTGTGTCTGCTATGCCATAACAAACAAGCGGTATTTTTTTCCTACTCCATAACAATGCCGCTTGTATTCCGAATGGTGGTATGTAACCATAAGTCCCAAGAAATGACATGTTTGTTAACTCTTATATCTGCTACCCAATCAATACTAGCACTCCAAGTCAGATAAATTTGGAGACTTATGGTTACATAGTCATCAGTTCCAATAAAGTTGGTCTCGAAAAGCACCATATGAGCCCATAGGTTAGGAGATCTTGGTTGTTTGTTGTCTTATTTGTCCTCTTCTTGTAGTCACAATTTTTAGTCAAGTACCTAGTTTTTGACAATTAAAAAAAATAGGTCTCTTATCATCTTTGTTATATAAAACTTTAGTTTCAAATTGTGCCCACAACTAGTTTTACCTTTATTGGATTTAGATTTCTAATGTAATGGATTTCTATGTGTGTTCTTTGGCCTTCTATAATATTTGCCTTAGACTTGAAATTAGAAGGCAAAGGTGGGATATGATCATTTTTGTAAGTGTTGTTCTTGGATCCTAGTGGCGAAGATCAAGGTTTTCATGGTCATATTATCCTCTCTCTCTCTCTCTCTCTCTCTCTCTCTCAATCCACTTCTCTCAAACTGAAAACATAGTCAATCTGAGTGGGGGGAGTAGCTTCGGCTCCTCCCCCCCCTTCTCTCACCTCCCCTTCCTCTCCTCTAACTTAAAAGCCGTGAATGTAAGATATTTATGTGCTTCTTCTCCTTTTGGGTGTAAAATAACTTATCTATTGCATTTTGAACACTTCCAAGTTACACAAGCTGTACCATCGAATTCCTAGTCTATTGATCTGTAAGGAACAAAAATCAATGTTGCAAAATAGTGGACGAGTGTGTCTCACGCACTGACCAAAGTGACGTGTGTCCCATGCTTCACCCACTGTTAGAGCTGCAAACATCACACGTGCTTCACCATCAAATTCCCAAGCCTAAGGTCTTCAAGTTTTGACAATCCATGCTCCTCCATAGTCGACGTGTGGATTTTTGCAACCCATGTGCCGTTACAGATCTACATGTTTCTCATACACCTGCAAATCTACGACCAAGTCAAACTTCCATTCTTGCTTATCTGACTGCTTTCTATAAAATGTAAGTCGACTTAATCTCATATCCAAGGCTGTAGAGCAGGAGATAGAGACCTTTAATAGTTATAATTGATTCAAAATTAGTGCAACCACATTTATGGCAGCTTCTCATGGCTATAGTGGGAAACTTTGGCATACCTTGTTGAAAGCACAAAAGAAAATGCAAGATAAATGCCACAAACATAACCATGACTCAGCTAAATTAGACAGCCAGCAAGTCCAGAATGGCTCAGAAGAAAAAGAGAAGAAAGTGGAAGCAATAGGAGGGATGGAATAAAGCTGCAATGTGCAAAGGAATCAACGAGTTTCTGCTTTTGTTCTTTTTTGCCTTTTTTTTTTTGTTTGTCAATGTATAACACAAAATTTTTGTTTTCTTCTGTTATCTTTGTACAAATTTTTTCATCAAGTGTCCTCAATTATTTCAGTATAAATACTGAGCTTGAATGTATAAAACATGTAACAAATTAATGATAAGAACAGAGAAAAAGTTTTTCTTTCTCAAGCATGGTTATTGCCTTACTTTTTTATGTTCTTCAGCAACAATATAGTATTTGCTACTTTCTGTTTTACCTTTTCTTACATGGTATCAAAGCACCGTGGCTAATTCCATCAACTTCAATGTCAATCAAAACACAAATCCAAACTTAAATATTCTTGATCCATCCCAACTAGGGCTGCAACCCGAGCAAATCGTTCAAGATTTGAGGCCGACCCGACCTGAGTTTCTGGATGATTTAGATGGAATCAACCCGATTTGCATATTTATGATCATGTCAATCTGTGTTTTTTTTCCTCTTCAAATTCAAATACAATAAAACAAGTTCAATCCACTGTCGTCCTTGCTTAGTGATCAGTCCAATCCATCACTGTCCAACTCTCGATCACTCAGAAATCCTCTTTCAGATACCCTTAAAATAAACAACTCATTCTCGCCCCCCAAACCCATACTCCGTCTTCAACCCTCAATTTCCTTCAAGTCATGCTTTCTGAGACTCTAGCAAAGAAGAGGAGAGGGACTAAAGGAGAGTCTATCGCCATTGAGTAAACCAAACGCTTTTGGAATTCTTTATACGAAGAGGTACACAACTCTCTCTCTCTCTCTCTCTCTCTCTAGTTTTTCTGAATCCAACTTTCTCTTATTTTCATAAATTTGGTTATGCTGGTACAAAGTACTTCTACACACCCAAGAAAGGGAGGATTGATTTCTACCCAAGAGAAGAATGGTAATTCTCGAAAAACAAAAAAGAAAAGAGAGAAGAAAGCTAAAACAAGGAAAAAGAAATAAAGAAAAGAAAAGAAGAGGAATGGGCTTCTCAAGAAAGCCTATGAGCTTTTAGTTCTTTATGATGCCTAGGAATGGCTTCAACAATTATTGAAGATGCCATGGCCGTTGATTGGATTGACGACAGTGGTTACGAAAATGATCTCGTGGCTCCACCACTGGGATTCGCTGTTTGACTCAGTTTCTTGAAGCTCAAGGAGAGTCTAGGCAATAAGGTAAAATCTGAAGAGAAGTGGGGACTCAAACTCTGTGAAGGGGGGCTAGGGTTTATCTGCAGATTTTATAAGGCCGGTTGCTGAGTTGTACGGGTCGAACCCGATCAATTGTTAAAACCGTCTTTTTCGGTTCGGGTCGGGTCGGATATCACGAACGGACCGGGTCATTCGATTTTCTGCACAGGCCTAATCCCAACCAAACCACCCTTATTTGTTGGCTCCAATGATAGTTCTGGAGCCTTTCTTGTCACCCAAATGCTTGATTCAAGCAACTATCATTCTTGGGCATGTTTAATGAAAAGAGCTCTTCACATTAAAAACAAACTCGGGTATGTTAATGGGAGCATTTGTGAACCATCTGAGGCTGATAATCCATTGATAGATAATTGGCTTTAATGCAATTACATAGTCATCACTTTGTTGCAAAACACTATATCTATTGACATCAAGAGCAGCACCCTTTATGCTAAGACTGCTCACCAACTATGGAAGGAACTTGAACAACGACTTGCCCAACAAAATACTCCAAAGATTTACGAAGTAAAGCAAGGTATTTCTACAATAATGCAAAACCAAGACATTGTAAATATGTATTACTCTAAGTTAAAAACTCTGTTGGATGAATTGATGAATTATGAATCAATTCCTAACTGCACATGTGAGGGTTTGAAAACAATAGTGAATAACCAAGAAAGAGACTTGGTGATGAAGTTTTTTATGGGTTTAAATGACACATACAAAGCCTTTAAGGCTCAAATCCTTGTAATCAAACATTTCCCTAGTCTAAATAAAGTGTACTCCATAATACAACAAGAACAAAAGAGGCGATAGATTTCAATAGACACTTTAGCTAGTGATTTCATGGCTATGATAACAACTGCTAGAGATGTGGTGAAACAAAATATCACATCTTAAAGAAAGTATTATTGCACCTTTTATAAAGTGCCTGGATATTCCTTAGAAAGATGCTTTAAAGCTAACCCTAAGAAACCAGTGTGCAACCATTGCAGAATGCCTGGCCATGTAGCAGAAAAGTGCTTCAAACTTCATGGTTATCCACCAGGCCACAAACTCCATGGGAAGGGTAGACCAGCATTAGTCAATCAAGTCATGACCCTTATGACATCTGGACAAGAGCAAATCAATGACAACCAAGCAACACTCACTCAAGAGTAATATTCACAACTGATTACCTTGCTCAAATCACAATCCAGTCATTCTCACACACATTCACTTAATCAAGTCCACTCCTTCAGTCATTCTAAATTTGACATGTCAATGTTATCTGGTATCTCACTTTGTCTCTCAGCTTGTAGTATAAACACACATAACACTTTTGATACACCTTGGATAACAGACATAGGGGCGACAGACCATATGGTCTGCTCAACCTCCCTTTCACTACCATCAAAAGTGTTGCTACATATTCTGTAACTCTCCCAAATGGTGAAACTGTCAATGTTTCTCATGTTGAAACAGTGAAGATATCAAAATACTTGACCCTGCATGATGTGCTTTGTCTTACATCCTTTTCCTTTAACCTCATATATGTTAGAAAATTTAGTCAAAAATCAAGATGTTATCTTATTTTTCTCCCTAAAAACTATTTTATTCAGGCCCTTTTAACTTGGAAAATGTAACACCCTACCTAATTAACAATTAGGATTAACCTCTAAACACTTTAGATTAAGTTTATGATTTTGGGGCTTAAATATTTATTTTTTTATATTATTTTGTTTGATTATTTTATGTAGTTACTTCAATGTTAACAATGAAATTAGTTTAAACCTTGACACTTACTATCATTAAGCAAAAGGTTAGAGAAGCAAGTCCATTAATGTTTCTAGTAAAACCTTTAAGACCTTAGAACATTTATGGGCCAAGTTTTAGAAGCTTTAGACCAAGCCTCTTAGAAATTCAAGGCTTAGTAGATAGCCTTGGCCCAAGTAAAATGAAGGCTTAAGGCCTTTGGATCAAATTTGGTGTAGAATTGACCCATGACCCAAATAGGTCAAAACAAGTCCTTTCAAGCCCCACCTTTGTGGACTTGAGGCCTCCTTTTAATCCTCAACATCTAGAAAGTAAAGCCCCCTCTCACTCAAGCTCAAAAGCCCATGAACTCTTGACCACACTCATGGCCCTTTTAAGCCCATCAAGGCCTAAAAGTCCCGTCTTCCATTTTTACACTTCCAATTGAAAGCCTAATGCAATATACAATGGGTTTTCTAAGTGCATGTCATACCCCAAGTACTCAAATTAAATTTTAAAATTGGTTAAGAACATTAATTAATTTACCCAAGATTAGTGATCTTTAAATCATGTTTTGAAACTTAAATTTGTTCTTAATCTTTCCTTAACCTTTTGATCTGAAATTTTCTTATTTTATTACTCAATTACACCACTCTTAGATCATACTAAAACCCTAGATAAATCTCTACACATGTCATTAGAGAAAATGATATATCAAACCCCAAAACTACATCAATTGGCACATATATATATATATACCCTTTGAGTACATGGACTGTTTTGCCCTTAAGTCTAAGAGTTTTGTGCCTTTTCTTAGGGATAATATGGTCCTTAGATACCTCTTATAACCCTTTTAAACCCAGCCAAAGCTGTGGACGAAATTGATTTTAAAAACCAAGTCCTTAACCAAAACCGAATTGAAACAAAGGTCTAGTTGAATGAGAACTAGTTGGTTGAATTTCAACCAACCACCTACCATGGTTCAGCCACCACCCCATGCTACCTCTAGCACCACCCAATCCCCAAAAGGCCCCATGGCCATCATAATCATTTGACCAAGCTTCATCACCCATAGAAGGCACCAAAAATCGAAAGCACCCAAGAACCTTTCACTCGGCAGCCACCTCCTTTGCATCACCTTCATGAGTTGCACCTCAATAATTCACTTAGCAGCCAACCATCCATCTTCTACCACTAGAAAAAGGCTTCAATAAATGGCCTTACCTCTACACAATTCAGCCTTGAAGAAGAGTCAAGGAGGAGAGACTAAGTGATGATCAAATCTGCCCAAAGAAACCACTTGAACCTGTTAGCCCCCTTGGGTGGTTTTGATGGTTTTTCTCATCTCTCCTCTACGTCACGACTTGACTACCATCTGTAGGAGAAATGTAGACACTGCAAGGAAGAAATCATAGTGGTTTCAGGCCACGATTCCCCTTCACAAGGTGACACAAGCTGATGAAGGCAAATCTGAAAATTCCAGCTATTCACCAATGCCCACCTTCACCAATCCCCTTGAACCAAGGCTAACATACCCTCCCCTTTGGCAGCCTATAAAAAGCCCATCCACCTTCACATTTTCTTTACACCTTATCTCTAGCTCTCCGTTCAGCATAAAGAGCAATCTTCCCTCTTAGTTTTGAGAGAAACCAAAAGTGAGTGAGTTTGAGTGTTCTTGGGAGTTTTTTAGAGTTCTTAAGCTAGGAACTTGAGTGGGCTATGAAATTCGTAATTTTTCTTACCCTTGATTTTAGTTTACATGTCAAGCCTTATTTTTTAAGTGTTGTAGTGGATTTTGGTTGAGTTTAGAAAATGTTACTATGCTTAACTCAAAATCAGGTTCATTAAGAATGATTTAAGTGTTTAAATTGTTTTAAGTGAAAATTTAGCTATGGAATGTCTTAAATATGCTTTGATATGATTTATTAATGCCTTATAATAATTATGGAAGATTTCATTCTTGATTAAAAGCATGACATGATAAATTTTAATTCTATCTTCTTTTGATTATCAAAACATGCATAGATTTTAGTACATTTGTGATTAAGGCATGAAGCTTGATTTGTCCCACCTAGGCTTGATGATTAAGCATATAGGAACTTTATGATTGGGATAAGAATAAGATTTACATGATTTGGATGAATATTGAAAGCATACTTTTATGATTTGCATTAAGAATATCAAACTTGATTAATGGAAGATTATTGAAAATTAAGGTTTTTAGCCATGATTAAGTGTTGGGATGAACTTGATTATTCAAGAATTAGCCTTTCATCATATCATTAAGGACTATAGTGATTTTTTGTAATTAAAGATAGTTTCTTAAGGATGCATTCATAGGGATCAATAGTTGAAAACACATGAAGACATCAATTAGAGTGCATGCCATGGGTTTGGAGTATTTGAGCTAGTTCCACTTTAAATTTTATAATTCTAAGAGTTTAGATGACTTTAGAATATCAAAAATATGAGATCCATGAAGTTTGGTTGAACTTAAAATTTGTTTGCAAATAGTGAAAATTTAGGGGCCTTAATGGCCATTTTGTAAAGTCTAAGAGTATTTTTGTAAATATCCATTTTTGAAACCCTTGTTTATGAACCTCACCCATAATAGTATTAATCCTAATTTAGTAAAATTTGATTTCAGCCGCTACAACCTTTTTCAAAAGATTTAGGAAGTTTGTAAGTTGGTCTCTAACTTACACCTTGATAAATTATTTTTGATTTATTGATAAATATTTCATTCATGTTTCAATTATCATTTTGAGCATAAAATATCATGTTATATGATATATTGAGTGCATACTTACATGACATGTGACATTTTCACCATTTTAGCATATTTCATCTATAAAATATTATTTTTACATGAAAAACTTGCTACATATGCACATGTCATGAAACACATTTTGTCAACTTAGTATGAAAATAATTTTTTCCATAACTCCAAAGGCTAAGATGAGTATTTATCATAGTGGAACTCATATGTCCACTCTGAAGTATTTAAGAATGGAGTGGTAACCCCTGGGTCGACAAAGAACAGTCAATGGGTTTCGAATAGATTCTTTTAAAGAACGCCGAAGCAAAGTCAAATTGTTATGACACCTAAGGCTGGTGGGTGTACAGGTTATGATGTTATGTTATGTTATGTTATATTACCAATGTAATGAGAACGAGTATGCAAACAATGTTGTTTCAACGTGAGTTGTACTACGATCACTGGCAGGTATTCATAGTACATATGGTGAACTGTGACGATACCACACGTTTTGATATTATGATTAATTATGAATTGCTAATAATGTTGAAATTTTATGATGAAAATTATATCTTTTGAGAATAAAAGTAAAAAAATGTTCTCTGAACGAAAATTTGTCTCTGTTTTTCTGAAAATTTTAAGGAATCTGGATAGAAAACACACACTAATTTTTCTGCATTTCTTGCATTTCATATTTATCATTCTTCAAGTATAATTTATCTTTGTGCAAGTTGGTTGTTAAATTACTGAAATTTCATATAAATCTCACCTCTTGTGGACACACTATCATTCCACTTGAAATGCTAGAAGTTGTGTCAGGATTCGAGGAAGACGGATTAGATAGAGCACTGGATCCGACTAATTGAGGAGGAGTCTGATCTCGAGAGGATATTAGATTTGATTCTTATGTTTATAGCTCTAGTCCTTCATGCTTTAGAATGCATAAAACAATTAATTTAACTTTGAAGACTTTAATACTTAGTTGTATTAAGTTTATGCTATGAGGTTTTGAACTTATGATGGTCAATAATGCATTAGGATGTTTTTAGTTATTTTGGCAAATGTTATATTTTCACTCTTATTTTCGCTGCGGTTATTGCATACTGCTAGTTGCATACTTGGATTCATTGCATATTAACTGTCATGAACGGAGGTATTTGAACTTGTATTACATCTCCCGACACTCTAAGTTTCGTTCCATCCCAAGCAGAGGTTGTGATATCACAGAAAATGACTGGAATGGTGAGTGAGGAATGGCCAGTATCACCTACTGAGGAATAAAGTCTCACCTATAGCTTTAGTTGAAACTCTATCCTCTTTAACCACCAACATTACCATTTCTGCTTTTGTCATCAACAATCATGAAGATTTTTTTCTGTAGCACTATAGACTTGGACACCTCTATGATTCTAGGATGAGCTTGATTAGCAAAAGTGACATTTTTTATTTTGATGTTACTTCCATACCCTACTCAGTTTGCCCTTTAGTAAAATTACATAAACTTTCTGTTCTTGTTAGCCATCATATATCAGAAAGATGTTTTGATTTAGTTCACTATGATCTTTGGGGGCCTTGTAATGAGATTAGTCACGATAGATCAAGATACTTTTTTAGTATAGTTGATGATTTCAGCCGCTGTACCTGGGTATATATGTTAAAATTAAAATCTGATGCAATTGGAGCTTTACAACAATTTTGTGAAATGATTGAAACCCAATTTGACTCCAAAATTAAAGTGATTAGAAGTGATAACGGAAGAGAATTTGACATGAAAGATTTTTACTCAAAAAAAGGCATAATCCATCAAAAAACTTGTATGAAACACCTTACCAAAATGTTGTTTTAGAAAGGAAACACCAATACATCTTGAATGTAGCGAGGGCCCTAAAGTTTCAAAGTAAAATTCCAATGAGATATTCGAATCATTGCATTCTCATTGCAGTGTACCTCATAACAAATCCCCCTCATCGTTGCTTAAAAACAAGACTCCTTTTGAGCTCCTTTTTAAGAGACCAAACCTGTTTTCTCTCATCTTAGGGTGTTCGGGTGTTTGGCCTTTGTCTCCACTCTGGTCAATAACAGGCACAAGTTTGATCCTAGAGCTAGGAAGTGTATGTTCTTGGGTTATCCTTTTGGGGTTAAAGGCTATATACTACTGGATCTATAGACTAAAAGAGTCATCATCTCTAGAAATGTCATCTTCCATGAGAAGATTTTTCCATACAAAACTGAGACTACAGCCACTCCACATAACCTGCCAAGTCCAACTACATTATCCTTCCCCCAACCACTGCTCTTAACCACACTTCTGAGTTATTTTATCTTGAACCTGAATCAGATGTTGATGTAGAGAATGCAGGAAACACTTGAAACACAGAAAATTCACTAGAACCTCTTAGAGAACAGACACATGTCAGTTCCACCAATCCTCACATGCCTAGAAGGTCCACCAGAGAGAAGCATGCACCACCTTACTTGCTGGACTTCATTTGTCAACAAGCATGCTCACTCCCCCATTCATAGAAGTTAAACAAGACGAAATGATCGAGACTTTCAGGTAATGCCTCTCCTCTTGATACTACTCTCTCTTCTCATAAACTGTGCCCACACACAAAGCTTTTGCTGCTTTAATCACAAAGCAAATAAAACCTAACACATGCACAAGCTATCAAAACTCCTGCTTGGTGCAAGGCAATGTAAGCTGAAATAGAGGCCTTAGAGATAAATGACACTTGGACTGTAGTTGATTTGCCTCATGGCAAGGAGGCTATAGGGTGCAAATGGGTGTATAAGATCAAGTACAATGCAAATGAAAGTGTTGAGAGGTATAAGGCAAGGCTAGTGGCAAAAGGATACACACAACAGGAAGAGTTGGATTACGATTAGACTTTCTCTCCTGTAGCAAAGTTAGTAATAGTGAGAACACTGCTTGTTGTAGCAGTTGTTAGAGGGTGGAATTTGCACCAATTGGATGTGAACAATACATTTCTCCATAGTGATTTGGATGAGGAAGTTTATATAGAACTTCCACCAAGATATGCTGATGATAATTGTGCAAAAGATAGCAAACTTCATAAGAGTTTGTATGGATTAAAACAGGCATCGAGGCAATGGTATGCCAATCTCTCAAATTTCATTGTTCAAAAGGGTTTCAAACAGCCAAAAGCAGATTATAGTCTATATACAAGGTTAGTGGGAAAGTCCTTTATAGCTATACTTGTCTATATGGATGATCTTATTATAACAGGTAATGACATGGACATTGTTCTTTTTCTCAAATCTTCCTTGCATGACAGATTTAAGACAAAAGATTTGGATACTTTGAAGTACTTTCTTCGCTTAGAAGTGACAAGATTAAAAAATGGGATTTATGTATGCTAAAGAAAATATGCATTAGACATATTGTCTGACTCGGGAACCATTGGAGCAGCACCTACTAAGATGCCTCTAGATCAAAACAGCAAGTTGCCCAAGGATCAAGGTGCCTTGCTTAAAGATCCTTCTATTTACAGAAGACTTATTGGGAGGCTTCTTTACCTCATCATCACCATACCAAATTTAGCATATTCAGTCCAATTGCTTAGCCAATATTCATGCAAACTCTTAGGGTCACACACTTAAATGCTGCTCATAAGGTGCTAAGGTATATAAAGAGGGCTTCAAGCCAAGGGTTGTTGTACTCTTCACAATCAAATGTACAACTTGAGGTGTACTGTGATTTGGATTAGAGGACATGCCCAAATACACGAAGGTTTGTGACAGGCTATTGTGCCTTTCTTGGTCCTTCCCTAGTGTCTTGGGAATCTAAGAAACAAAACACCATCTCTAGGTCTTCAGTTGAATCTGAATATAGGGCCATGGCAATTGCTTGCTATGAATTAACTTGGTTAAGATTTTTACCTTAATGGTAGATCATCCTCAGGCAGTTGTGTTATACTGTGACAACAAGACTGCATTACACATAGCTGCAAATCTAGTGTTTCATGAACGAACTAAACACATAGAACTCGATTGTTATTTGGTCCATGATAAAATCTAAGAAGTGTCATTACTAAGCATGTAAGTAGTGGATCACAAGTTGCAGATATTCTGACTAAGGCATTGGGATTTAACAGCTTCTACACACATTTGCACAAGATGGGAGCAAAAAACATCTACGCTCTATCTTGCGAAGGGCTGTTGAAAGCACAAAAGAAAATGCAAGATGAATGCCACCAACATAACCATGACTCAGTTGAATTGAACAGCCCACAAGTCCAGAATGGCTCAAAAGAAAAAGGAAAGAAAGTAGAAGCAATAGAAAGGATGGAATAAAGCTGCAATGTGAAAGGGACCAATGAGTTTATGCTTTTGTGCTTTCTACCTTTTTTTTTGTTTTTCAATGTACAGCACAAAACTTTTGTTCTCTTCTGTTATCTTTGTACATGTTTTGTCATCAAGTGTCCTCAATTATTTCTGTATAAATACTGAGCTCAAATGTATAGAACATGTAACAAATTAATGAGAAGAACAAGGAAAAGGTTTTTCTTTCTCAAGCATGGTTAATATTGTCTTACTGTTTTTCGTTCTTCAGCAGCAACATAGTATTTGCTACTTTATGTTTTACCTTTTCTTACAGACCTTTTTGAGGACTACCAAGAAAGACGACTTTCATGGTTGGTTTTCTCTTGAACCACACTACATGTGTTGGCATAGATATCGTGGTACCTGAGTTACTCCGTTAGTCCCAATTTTTCCTCCTTACACTTTTTTATTGTTCTCTGATCGCTTAGCACCTAAGTTTGGAAATGGTCCCCATGCAACCTCTACCTACTGTATCTTAGATTATTATTATGAAATCATTTGCTTAAAAAAAACCCTTCCATTCATTTTCAAAAGCAATTCTAACCAAGAGGGAAAGTATATATGAATTTAAGATGAAAATTTATTGTGTTAAAAACTGACATGAAGAATCAAACAAAACAGCTGAAGGTGCTTCTGAGACTTTTTGCAGCAGGTTAAATTCACGTTTCAAAATTTTAAAAGGAAGAGAGCCAAAGAAAGAGGTGCACGTTCTAAGGGAATACCAAAGACATCCATAATGTGACAAATGTCATGCATTTGTTTTTTTAGTTTTGAGAGCCTGATGAAGTTAAGAAAGAAACGTGTGCGTGAGTTATTGTTTGTTTTTGGGCTTTTGAGGAGTGAGTTTTGTTTGCAGGCTGTTGGATGTATTTGCCCCCATCTGTGCAATATATATATATATACATATACATATACATATATATATAGCCTAAACAAGGACTTAAGATACTCAAAATATTCACAATAAAATTTATATTTTGTATTATTTCACCTGATTGGTTTGGAGTTTATGCACCTACTTGAGCTAATGTACGTACATTCCACCTCAGATCAACACCTAATTGGCACTTTGTCAAGTTGTGACATTAATTAATTGTCAATACGCTACTGCATTTGCTTGGTTATGCTTTGGGATAAGAAGGATGAAATATTTTTCTTAATAAAAATTGCAATCCATCATTTTCTCATTATTCTTTGAAATAATTGATATATATATATATGAATGAAAATATATATATATAATTTTTAAATAATTTGATGTCACTTCAAGCGATGAACTTGTACAAACAATTAAAAGAAGTGCAACTTTTCGAAAGAACTCCGAATTTAAATAAATAATTTAAAAGTGACGATCATATTATTAAACCACGCTTTTGAATCCAACGTCCATGGCGGCCCACTTTATTAATATTGACCGATTGTCCCTTATCATGTGACTTGAACTCTAAGTGTAGTACTCCTTGCTTTGATACCAATTGTTAAATATCCAACCATTTATCCAAAAGTTTTAAGATTATTGAATACCAATTTAGTTAAGTCTTTTAACTCTCAAATCATAACAATCAAGTTGGATACTTTTACCCATTAATCTTTCATGGTGCTTTCGTCAAAGCTGTATCAATATAATCTGCCAAATTTGTCTCTTCTGCTGTTGTCTTGGCTGCTATATATAGGATTCTCCTAAAAAAAAGTAGCAGTGATTCAAAACCCATACGATAAATCCCAAAAGTTGGCAATGCCTATATTCATCCCTATCTCTACAAACTGCAGTGAATAATGTCATTTTCTAATATTTCCCCATACATTTGAGGACTAAGGAAAGTTTTAAATTTTCCCTAGGCCACAGCAGTAAGGTGTACGTACATTTTCCAAGATATATACTAATCTTTATTTAATTTAAATATGTGTCATTGGTTTGGTAAATAAAAGAGCCCTGAACTTGCCATTATCAGGCGCCCCCACCATCATTGTTAGGCCTGATTACTTTGTTTTGTAATTATTATCTTAGGGTTTCTCTCATTTTTTCCTATTCAACAGCTTCATCTCTTTCTGTCATGGACATCAGCCTAGAGATCTCAGGAAGCCCATCTGAATCTCAAAACGAATGTCAAAATCATGCCCCAACACCTCTAGAAATAGAAGGAATCCATGCCAATGAAGAAAAGGGAAGCATGGAGCTTCCAAAAAGAAGAAAAAGCAACGGAGGAAGGTATCTAGGGGTGAGACAAAGACCTTCAGGAAGATGGGTTGCTGAAATCAAGGACTCCTTGCAGAAACTGAGGCTGTGGTTAGGGACTTTTGACAGTGCAGAAGAGGCCGCCCTGGCTTATGACAGTGCCGCCAGGCTTTTAAGAGGAAAAAATGCAAAGACAAACTTCCCATGTCATGGAGTTCATGTGAGCACACATGAAGAAAGTTACAGCTCATTGGAAAAGAATCCAAGGCTTTTCCGGCTTCTTCAGCATGCAATCATGAAGAACCATGCAAGATCGATCATTTCAAGGGAAGATCAGATTCGTGGTGATAAAGTTGATTCAAGCTCTTTTGATGCGCTTGTTGAAGAAACCATAGTTTGTTCATCATCAAGCTCTGAATCCGGAATCTGTGATATTTATGATCATGATAGAAACAAATTACTTTCTCAGCTCTCAGTTGGTAGTTCCAAGGTTTATTCTTCAGTTTTTGTTGCTCCATCTTTCAGTTCTTCTCGATGTCAAGTAGGAGAAGATCGAAAGGATTGCCAATTAAGAGGCTTAAACAATGGAATATCTCATTCTCCATACAAATAGGCTGTCAAAGAATGGCGGCCAAGTGCCATGAAAAACAAATAATGAACAGTACTTCTTGTAAATATGCTTTCTATGTTGTTTTCACATATTAGATGTTCTCCTCCTACCTTAGTTATTTGTGTTTTGTCTAAATCGCATAGAGAATGTCTGCTTGAGTTGCAAATAGATGTACATGGGAGCCATGTAGCAATCAAAGGTGATCATCATATATAGTTTGTTAAAGTAATTAAGCAAAACTTATTTTGGAGTCTCCATTGCCAATTGCTTTGACTTTATCTTCATGCTGATCTCTCTGGCCTGGACTTTATCTTTTAGCATTTTATTCTTTTTTCACAACCCAATCGGCGTTGAAAAATTCTTGCAAACTGATGTAGTTGGAATTATGAAAGGAGAGACCAAAGTGGCTTGTTTGCTTGATGTAGCACAAAACTCACTTAACAGCTTGCCAATGTTGGGTTTTGGGGGATTGCATAAACTGGGAGAGTTTATTTGCAATGAATGCATTGATATTGTAAGCTGGCTCTAAGTGTGCTCTGATACAGTGTGTGGCTTCATAAAAGACATCCCCTCAAATAACAAACGTTACCAGTTCGTTTGAAACCAGAATTGGCCAACACTAAGGGCTTATTTTGGGAGTGAGATGTGATGATAATTTTATGAATAGTAATAAGATAGTTTGTAACTAGTAGTGAGATAGTTTGAGTTGAGTATTTTTTGAGTTCGGAAATGGAGAGAGAAAAAGTTAAATAAAAAATATTATAAAGTTAAAATATTGTAATAATATAGTTTTATAATATTATTTTTGTTTGGAGATTTGAAAAAGTTATAATGATTAGTTTAAAAATTTTGTATTTAAATTATGTTTAGAAATAAAATAAAATGAGATAAAATGATATCAGATGATCAGAATTTTGTCTCCCATCTAAGGTCCCAAACTTGCTTTAAAAAGAACTCTCACTTGAAACCCAAATGATCAAGTGGTCTGGTTGAGAGCCTAGAGAACTAGGCTAGATGTGGGAGCTTATTTTAGGCCATCAAATGCGATTTGTGAATTGGGGCATTCAAGCCCGGACCCATGTTTGGATCATTATAAACACTTATTCACATAAATGACAATGCCAAGAAATCATTTTGCAACAAAATCAAAGAATGATAGATGGTTTAATAATTGGATTATAAGTTTTGGAATAGTCAATATGATATGAACTCGCAGGAAGAGAATCCCTTGAACCCCATCCTAGAGCCCATCACAATAGCTTGTTGATAAAAATATTTTCCATCAAACGTGTCTTGTAATGACAGGAAATTATCTCCTCAAGTTCTTATCCAAACTTAAGGGTCTTAAGTATGAGAAAGATAGACATATAAAGTGAGCCTTATAATATTTATTGCTTGTTTCATACTGCATAAAATACTTATATGGGCAGCAATAAATATTGTAAAGCTCACCTTATGTACCTATCATTCTCTCACTTGAGACCTTCAAGTTCGTATAAAAATTTGAGGGAACCTTAATTCAGACCCATCAACTTTGTTTTTAAGCTTAGACACCCTCTTGCATCTTATGACATTGGTGGTAGTAGTGGGTGGGATGAGAACCAGTCTAGTTCTTCAACAATGTATCAAAGTCATGGCCATTACTTGTCGGAAATTTGAATCTTTGATGGCCAAAGAATAACAAGTAGGTTCGGTTGCAAAAGTTTACTGGTTGGAAATTGGGCGCATGAGGTAATGGATACTTGTGTAAGAATTGACTCAATCAAAGATGAAGAGAGAGCAATGAGAATCAACTAACCTTGTAAATGCTGGTTGAGACACTCGAAGTTGCCAGTGATTGAGGCGTCACCAACTGTATTTGTAGTGACAATATGTTGCTAATATGGTGATGTGTACATATCAGGGACAAAGCATATAATAAGAGGATGTTCCATAAAGCAAGTGGGGCTCAACTACTAAAGTAATAACTCCAGCAAAGAAAAACGACATCTATAAAAGGAGGGGCCACTACAAACGTAGAAATGAGATACATGATCTCTTGGATCTTCTCTATACTGATCTCTTGGGACTGACTCTCTCTCTCTCTCTCTAGATTTCTATAAGGATAAGATCTTTTTCTACCTCTCATCAGCCTTATATTTTATATTGTATTGAAAGCGTGAGGCTATGAGAAATTGTAAAATCACTAAATATAATGGACTTTGCTCTCAATCACCTGTGGAGGTAGGCATTTATGCTGAACCACATATTTATTCATGTTTTCTATGTTTTATTTATTATTTAATTCATAATTGTGCATTTGAGTATCGTATCAACATCAAAGCATCATCGTAGGCAATTCGACCATATTGTTGGTCTCTGGCCTTGCTGAAAAATTGCATCAACCATTAGCGCCATCTATGGGATTATCGATTTGTTGCTCTCCAAATAAAAGGTCGCATGACCCAATAAAAGCTAGTTCTACATAAAGGAGGCACCACACTCAAGAGAGGATTATAGTGAGAGAGAAGGAGTAGATTCAAGATTAAAAAATATATAAAAAAAAGGAAAGAATATAAAAAAGATAAAAGAAAAGAAGGAGCGAAGCACGCCAAACATCTACGAAGATAAGTCCCTTGTCACTTTCTCAAAATGCAACATGTTTATTTCTCATGATTTAAGTTTTAAAGTGGCAAGCACAGTTAGGGGTGTAACCGGTCTAGTCTGGTCTTATTTTAGACAAAATTTAAAATCTAACCGGTATGGGCTGGTTTTGTATTTTTCAAAACCGATTACGCCCCGGTTATCCTCCTAAACTGATACCTCTGGTTTTACCGGTTTCCGGTACAGTCAGGTCCAATTTTTCCTTTTTTTAAAATGTAAAAAACATATAATAAAGTTACTTCTTATGATAAAATGTTATTAATAATTATATATATATTATGTTTAAAGCATATGATCAATTAAATTTTCATCTTTAAGATTAAACTTTTATTTTATAAATTATAATAACAGTATCTTATATATAAGTATATTAATAATATATGATCAAACAAATTACAAATGTTCATATTTAAAATTAACATTTTATGTTATAATTTATAAATTATAATATAAAATTATTTCATATATGATATATAATTATATATAAAAATTTCATATATAATTGTATATTATATATAAAACTTATATATTTAATATTTTGTGTAATATATAAAATAAATTTATATATATTTTTTCCCAACCGGTCGGTCTGGTCCGGTCCTAGAAACTATGGAACCGAGACTGGATCGAATCCGGCCGGTTTTGATAATATAGGATCAACCGGTCTGGTTTGGTTTTCTAGTTTAAACTTACACCCTTAAGCACAGTGGAAAGACTAAAGTGGGAAACATTTGCACTCTAAGTGCTCAGGCGCTCTAGACCCAACCATGAGCCCCAATACAAGCAAGAAACAAAGATACGCAAGTGAACAATTTCCATCAATAAAAAATGCTCAATGGTGAACAATCTCCATCAACAAAAACCACTCAATGGTGAGCAATCCTCGACAGGCAAATATCACTCAATGGAGAATGATCTCCATTCAGCGCAAATCGATCAATAGCGAACAATCCATCAAGCAAAACTCACTCAATGGTGAGAAATCTCCGCCAATTAAAACTTTGAAGCAGTAGCTATATGGCTCCGGTTTGATTCTCCCAAACTTACTGTTTGAATTTTACTTTTACTACCAGATTTAGTTTTTGAGGTTTTCCGTATAAAAGTCCTCAGATCTTCATGAGGTGATCTCCGAGCCACACTTGAGCACTTCAAAATTTCCTCAAATGGATAAGACCACAAGCATCAATGAGCAACCATTTTTCCAACTAGCCTCCGCAATTGAAATTGACCTCTCACCAAACACAACCTTGAAGACCAAGCCACTTGGCTTAGGTTTGCAAGTCTCACACTTGTGGTTTGACCAATCTAGTTTTTGGTGAAAACTTTTCAAAAAAGTCAGGCCTTCCTGGTTTTCATGTCGAGTTTTAAGGCCAAACTACCAGTCTTTCCTATCTTCCTGGTTTTCATGTAATGGAGGACCTCATAGACTACCTGATTAAGCCCAAACTATTATGCGGTGGTATAGTATAGTTCAGGGTGTCGATCCACAAGAAGTCAGAAGAAACACTACAAGATACAAACTTAAGGGAAAAGATTAAATGACAATATGACAAGAATATGAAACTTCTACCTAAAGCACGCAATTAAAATAAAATTAGGGCATGGATAAAGCGAGTAAAGTTTCGGGCTTCCATCAACTGGATCTAATACTCTTACTTTTTCAATCCAAACTATATACACAATTAAGAATTATAGCACCAAATTCCTAATTGGAAGATATGACATTATATTCATCTACTTTCTCAAATTTAATTTTATAAACTATTCTCCCTTTACAAACCACAATTTTCATATATAAAAATGAATATCAAATCTAAAGACAACACCATGTTCACAAACAATAGGGTAGCAAAAGATCACAACAATGACAAGAAAAAACAATTGTTGAAGTCACAATCATATATTCATAATCCTATAGCTCAATGAAATCAAGCCATAGCAAGATTTAATATAATTGTCTAAAAATTATAAAAATCCAAAACAAATATAGAATTCAATCCTAGAATCTTAAACAATAAAAATTAATCTATGAATTAAAATAAAGTCAAAGAATTTTCACCAATCAATTTCTACCCTAGGCTTTACCCAAGATTTAGCTCTCCGTGGAAGAACTAAAAAATAAAAAAGGTATTTTTCTCTTCTCCAAAACTATGACGTCCCCCCTTCAAGAATCTCCTCCAATGATATGCTTATCTCGTGTATAAAAGAAACCCTAACGTTTTCCTGATTCCCTCATAAAAAATTGCCTAACTTCTAAAACTCAGATTGGTAGCTGCGTACGCACTTCAAGAGTCAGCATTTAGACATTCTTACTGCAAAAGAATTTGTATCCCTTTAAGATATCTTTCCAGTGCATCAAGAATCACATCAATCGGATGTGTGAGTGGAAATTTATGATCAAAATACTAAGGTATGTTCAGACTGTCTCCTAGCATGTTTTGGACTTAAACTTCTTGCAGTTTCCTTTTGTGATTTGTTTCTTTTTTTCATGATCCGAATTACTCTCAAACTCACCTTATTTGAAGTTATCCTTTATATGATATTTTTGAAAGTTATCCCAACGTTGAAGTCTTTTCAAGTTGAAACATCCTTGCTTTGCTGAAAATCCACACGTCTATCCACATTGAAAGTCAGCCCACGTTGAAAATGAAGAGTCCTTATTACTTGAAAGTCTTGCTCAATTCAAAAGTCATGCTTCATTGAAAACTCTTGGGAATTATTCCAATTCAAAAAGTCCTTTGAATTTAACTGAGCTTTAGCTCTCCCTTTTATAGATTTTGAAATTAAAAATAAAAATGTGCTTAAGAGTATCCAAAAGTAAATAGAACTAAATTCAAAAATAAAAATTAATTTCTATGATTTCTATTCACATTTTCATATTCTAATACAATAATTGAGTATTTAAAGTGCACTTTCGTGCACTCATCACTACCATTACATTATTTGTTATTGATCTTTCTGGTACGCACTTTTATAGCTAAAAATTATATTAGGTAAAATACATTTAAGCCTATTTGCTAAGACTTTAGAAATCAGTTTGTACAGAAAATTATAAAGTGATATAGGCCTATAATCACTGGCAGAACATGGAGAGTTCAGTTTAGGAATAAGAGCTATATAAGTATAGCTGAAATTACTAGACATGCTGCCATCATTAAGAAATTCAAGCACTGCCATGCGTACCTGAGTCCTAAGAATATTCCAAGACTCTTGATACGATTCAGCTCCAAATCTATCCGGTCTAGGAGATTTAAAAGACCCCATTTGTTTCAAGGCCTCATAAACTTCAACAGGAAGAAACAAAAAAAAAAAAAAGAAAAAAAGAAGCCATCTCCAACTGGACATTCATCTCATATGCGACTCTTTTATCAATAGATTGAATATAGCTTGCTATCTCTGCTTCTTTAGGTTCTAATGAGGAATAAATAGCCTGAACGTGATCCATGAAAGCTCTTGCTACATCCAGAGCCGGCTCAATGGTAAGACCATTTAGGCCATTGTTTAAGATCCCTATTATATGTAAGGCCTCCAAAAATAAAAATGAGGTGTTCTTTTAAATTAATTTTTGAAAATAAAAATAAAAGCCATTTCATTAAATGAAATCTTAAATAATTTTTATAGTTTTCAATGTATGTAAGGCCCCATAATACTAAATTTAATATTTAATAAAATGATTTGTTTTTTTGGTAAGTAATACAATGAATTATTTATATTTTAAATAATTTTTTTAAGATCTTGCTAAATTGAGGCACAAAATCTTAATTTCATTTTAAGTTGTTGTTGTAAATATAAATTCATAAAAACTATATTTAAAGATTTTAAATAAAATTCATTTTATTGAAAATTTTGAAATATTTCATATAATAATATATATATTGTTGTATTATAATTACGAATGACGACTCACTTAAATTTCGCCTTAGGCCTCAATTTGTAATGAGCCGCCCTTGGCTATATTTGACTCCTCAGTAACTTTTCTGCCTTCTGTATCTTGGATCTTTTTAATAAAGTTCTTCTTTCTTCTTTGTGTGGCAAAAGCATGGAAGAATTGAGTGTTCCTATCTCCAAGTGTATACCAGTGTCGTTTAACCCTTTGCCTCCACTTTAAATTTTCTTTAAGTAACATCCCTAATTCCCTTTGATGCCTCTATATTTCCTCTATATTATGTTGCCCTTCATTATCTTGTAATTGCCTTAACATCTCAGTTTTTTCTTTTATTTTCTTCTCTACATTTGAACAATGTTGTCTGCTCCAATTTCTTAATGTAGTACTTCAACTAGATAGCCTCTTTTGAATCCCTCTGAGCAGATTCGTGTCTTGAGACCTCTTCTGCCATTTATTCTCCACAATTTTCTTTCATTCATCCTCAACACCTAAGCTGCATTCATATTTGAATGGCCTACTATAAAAATCCCTTTTGTTATACTCCTTACCATAAGAAAGTAATAAGAGTCTATGGTCAAAGCACCTTGCAACTAGGGTGTCTACCATCACATTCATGAACAGATTGATCCACCTAGAATTAGCAACACCCCTATGCAACCTTTCTTTAGTATATGTGCCATCTTTGTGACTATTACTCAAGTAAATTTTGAACCATACCAACCCAAATTATGCAATTCTCCATCTTCCAATACTTTCCTAAAGTTAACCATCTAACTTTCATTCGGAAGACTTCTCCTTATTTTTTCATCCTCAAAATATCTCATCTACATGTTTTAATCTTAGCTTCCACAAGGGCAACTAAGTCGGTCTCTTTCACTAACCAGTGAAGATTTTGAATTGTTCAAGAGTTTCCAAGCTCTCAAAAGTTCCAACACAAGGTTTTCATGACTCTTGGCGGGACTGCCTAGCAACCACCGCCATTTGATCATTCTCACTGTACTTCTCCACTTCATTATCAGCCTTTTTTTTATTTATTTATTAAGATCCCCCACTAAATCTTCTTCTATTTCATCAATTAAACCTTTCTTCTTTGGTAAATTTAAAAAATCAAACAAGGTAAGTGTACCTTTCTTCCTCGCGAGCTTCTTCCATTTTCTGGGCAATATTTAGTTATTTTCAGATTCCGACTCTTTGTTCAATAATCTCTAATTTAGGTAAGGGTGTAGAACCGAACCGGATTTTTTTTGGTCCGATCCGAAACCTGGAATCCGGGTGGATCCGGGCGGTTTTCTGCCCGAATTAAACCCGGGTGGGTACAAAACATTTCATACCCACCCAGATCCGGATTTTAATCCGGTTTCCGTAACTGGCTACCTTTTTTTTTTTTTTTTTAAACACTATTTTTAGACAAAACGGCATCGTTTTGCACCCTTTTATACCTCATTTCCTAATTTTCCTTAAACCCATTCTCTCGTTTCGACTTTCAGTCTCTAGCTCTTTGTGATTTTGGCAAATGGGTGAAACCCTAGCCCTGCCGTCACCTCTCTACCTCAATGCCTCTCGTTTCGTCCGGCATCGCCATTTGCCCCATCTCTCTCTCTCAACTCCGAAACCTACGGTATGTTCATCTATCTTGCTCGGTTTGTATAGATTTGAGGAAGTGGGTTGCTTTGTATGTGAAATGCTCTTCTAAATCTTTGTGTCCTGAGCCTTCAAAAATTTTCTGCAGTCGACTCTCACTTCTCCTCATTTCTCTATCTCTTGAAGTTGAAGGCCGTTTCTGAAACGGTGAAACCCTAGCCCTGCCGTCACTAGTTTGCACCCCTCTCAACCTCTCATTTCACTCAAGTCCTCGAAGGCTCTTAGCCCATTTCTCTCAATGGTATGTTGATTTCTCTCGCTCGATTTGTATAGATATTTTTATGTTGTGTTTAAAGTTAGATGCACTTTGGATTTGAGGAAGTGAGTTGCTTTGCATGTAAAATACTCTTTTGAATTGATTTGTATAGATCTAAGTTTGAGTTTGTAGATCTGAGATTGTGTGTTTGTAGATCTGCATTTTGGGTTTCTTTATTTTTAAAATCTTCCAGCAAAAACGTGTTTGTAGATCTACATGCTCACAACACTATAAATATTGCAAAACTGTGTACTTTTTTGAATTTGGGTCTGGTTTGATTTTTTTGTTGTATTTTTTTTTTTTTCTAATCTCTAGTCTATTTTTGTTATGGATCTGGGTATGGGGTTTTTTTTTTTTTTTTAATTATTTCTAATCTCAATGTTAATATTGTGTTAAAACTTACGTACACGGCTGTTTAGATTTCAGACTATTAATTTTTGGATCTCCACATGTTCATGCTCTTTTTAATATTGTCGCATCTCTTTGTTTTTCGGTTTGTGTATTGACTAATGACTTGGTGAAATTTCGATGTCGTTTCATGAGTCGCATGTTGTTCTGGTCTCCAACACCAACCACATGAAAGTTGTTTATAATTTGATCTCTTCTTGAGCTTTAATTTGGAGTGACCTAATTGTTGTCATCAACTTCTTTGCTTTCCCATCAGAATTTACTCTTTATGATTTTGGGGCTGAGAAGGCAATAAATAATTGGTATGCCTCCCCCCTTCTTCCCCCTTCTTCTGTTCTTTGGCACAATCGGTTTGTTTCTCAAGAGGTTTTGACTTAAATTAAATTGATTCAGGCACATTTTCTTCTGTGTTTCCATTGGCTTATGGGCTGGACTTGTTATTGGGTACACTACATAATATTATACCAGCAATGCTTACAGGTGAGTGATCTTTTTCAGATTTAAAATGTAGTGCTTAGTTTCTTCTGGTCTTCTACACTGCTGCTTATGATATTAACATTAATACATATCCATGCGGTAGTAATTTTTGTGTCTTTGTGAGGTTTTGTTTCAAGTTTTATTCTCTTGTTCTTTTTGACTTGTTTGTAATCATTATAATTTTCATTTTTCTGTTGTAATTGATGTTGTTGGCAGCTTATGGAGAGACAGTCCAGTAGAAAATTTTTCCCCAATTTCATATTCAAGATGTGAAGACTAATACATTTTGTTCTTTGTAAATTTATGTTTTAGTTTAATTAGTTGGGATGTATTAATATTTCTTTTGTTCTTTTTAAATTTATATTTTAGTTTAATTAATTGTGATGTATTAATATTTCTTTTATTTTTTGTAAATTTATGTTTTAGTTTAATTAGTTGTGATGTATTATTATTTCTTTTGTTCTTTAATTTATTTATTTTTATATAAAAATATTTTAAAGAGTGTTTAAATTATTTCGTTTTTAAAAATTGGACAATTTGAGCTTATCAGATTTTTTTTTTTTTAAAAAAACAATTGCTATAAAAACCTTTTTTTTAAGTTTAGTCTTTAAAAGCCAAAAAAAAAAAAAANTATTTAAAAAAAAAAAAACTAGATTATGGTGAAAAATCCAGATTGATAGTGAAAAATCTTTAAACCGAATATCCGGATTGAACTCAATTATCTGCCTGGATTGAATCCGGATTAATCCAAGCGGATAACCGCCCGGAATTTACCATTCGGTTATGGCCGGGTATCCGGATCCGGATGAACACCCCTAAATTCAAGATCCAGTATAACATTAAGTTCCGACCCAACATGCTGTTAAATACCAAATACTTGTTACTAAGCTTTTATGCAAACATTTTCAAGCCCATCCATTTCTCTTTAGGTCTTTTACTAAACCCAACATATATCCATTCAGAAATGAGTTATGCTATGTACAAGTAAATTTGCATATCAATCTGCGTACTAATATTGTTGCTTTCAGATTCAAATTCAAATTAACACTATTTTTAATAAAATCTACTTTCTAACTAATCATATTGAATCGATGCGCATATTAGTGCGCAGAATTTCTTGTAACTAAATTTTTCTTTATGAAATCTTTGCTTCCCTCTCGACATTTCTTCTTTCATTTTATTTTCCAAATTGATTATATTTTTCCACCGTTACAGTCATGTTAGTCTTCTTTGGGAAACACCCTCCTACACCGTGCATTAAACGATCACAATCAAAGCACATTTATTGAATGATTATTTATTATTTAATAGTAATAAATATATAATATTTTAAAGAGCAAAATAAAAATAAGATGAGAATACTATGAATAATAAGATTAGATTACTTTGAAATTTTCATATCTCTATTTTCTGGAGGCAATTTTTTTGCACCGTCCTAGAATTAGTAGCTTCGTGTAAAGTCAAAACTTATAAAGATTTGAAAAAATGTTAAACTAATATTTTCGTGATTATGTGGTCTTGGGACATGTGTTCACATTGTTGGAACCACGACTTGACATCTGCCTAATGGTTTCTGTTGAAAAGGTTGATAAAACGACTGATTTGATATCACTCTAAAGATGGGTTTTTAGTTTGAGTACAGCTTAGGCTGCCGCCAAACGATCGTTAGGTTTACCGTTTAGATAAAGTTTATGTTTTTTATTTTTATTTTTTATTTTTACATTTTTTTAACATTTTTAAATATTTTAAAAATAAAAAAATATCAATACATTAATAATTTCCTTAATCAGTAAACAAATTTAAAAAAAAAAAATTCATAAACAATTAAAATGAAAAATAAAATGAAAAGACATACTAATATTATCCTTTTAGTTTTTGGACTCTATGAATAGTATTCTATAATTAACAACATCAAATCCCACATGGTGTTATGCTAATTTTTCCTATTTTGAAATTGAAAAATGACAAGTGCACATGTTGCAACAGAACATGGTGCATAGAGATAAATAAAAAGAATAGTAGTACATGTATGTATAATTTTAAGTATAATATTATACGTATTGAATAACGATCTCATTTTATCAATTTTGTATTTTTAATACAAATTTTAAATTTCAAAATCTTCGCAATTTCAATAACTAACACGTAGCACATGTTATGTGCATAAAATTGTAAATATAAAAAGCATTTTTTAAATACAAAAAATTGTGTTATTCATGCATTATATGTGCATGATTTTATGTTACAGTTTGTGAGTATGGCAGGACTCTTTGAATTTTGTTCGTGGCTATGCAAATGGTTTAATCTTTAAATTTTGCCTAGTAAAACTTAACTTATTTAGGCTACCACTTTTTTTAGGAGAATTATTTTATTGGATAATTATTCAAGATAAATAAAAATAATAAAAAATAAATAAACAAAAGGTATGAAATGAGCCTGTCATAGTCTAACCTTCAAGATGATTTGTTTTGCGTTTGCGATGTCTACTACAACAACAATGAATATTTAAAACTATAGTAAGAAGGGAACATTGAATCTGATTGCTCGTAGTTGTTAGGAAGATCTCTATTCCATGCTAAGAACAACATTAAGAATAGAAAATGTTCTCTGAAATAATATAAAATTATTGAAAAAAAAAGTTTTGCTATATATAAGTTGATGTGTTGTAGGACTCTGCCTTGTTTGAATTCAAAATTCATCTCAACTCATTTCATCTTTATCATTACAACTTTTTCAAATTTTCATACAAAATATAATAAATAATTCAATTTTTTCAAATCTTAAAACAATTTTACTAAATTTCCACACAAAATATAATTTTTTTCAAATATCAAAACAATAATAATATTAAAAAGTAATATTCTAAAAATATTTTATTCTACTATTCACAAACTATCTCAACTTATTTCAACTTACTTCTGAATCCAAACAATTAAAATTCCAATCATTTTTAGCATAACTAATGTAGAAACTTTCAATATTGTGTTAGGCGTGTAAGGAATAAGATTTATAAATAAGAAAAATGTTTTAGCTCTCGATAAAACATCCTGAAGACGGGTCTCGAGAATTTTTTTTTTTTTTTTTACTTAGTGATTAAGAAAATATTTTTTAATAATATTATGATTTTTTTTTTAAAAATATTAAAGAAGATTAAAAAAATATATGAAAACAAAATGCACTAAAAAATCTCTCAGGAGCCATCATCGGTAGTTGTTGTGCTACTCTATAAATAAAAAGTACTGCTAGGTATACATCTCAAATAGACAAACTACATATAAGCCCTTTGTAAAAAAATAGATCCTATTAATAAAGAATAATTTCTTTTATACTTTTTTAAATGAGATTCACATTTTACAATGACTTATATGAAACTTCTCTATTTAAAATTTATATAAATCATTTCTCATATATAAATTATCTTAAGAAGAAAAAAAAAAAAAAAAAAAAGGCGGTGCATGAACCATATGCTCTCCTGACAATGGCACATGACTCCTGCATCATAGAGTGGAAACGCAAGGACGTATGGAGTGGCCCATTCGTGAAACCCGTATGGACTGGAGGCAACATACAACTACTAATCAAACTTTCTTATACATATGCATAAACAAAACTACTAGATTTGAGATGATATGAAATGAGATGAGTGGAGATAAAAGTTAAAAGTTAAATAAAATATTATTCGAATATATTTTTCTAATATTATTTTTGTTTTGGAATTGAAAAATATTGAATTTTTTATTTTATTTTATATGAAAATTTGATAAAGTTGTAATGATTAAATAAAATGAGATAAAAATAGTTGTAAAAACAAAAGAAACTTTAAAATAAAACATACACACACAAACACACTAAGGCTGTATTTAGAAGTTGAGCTGAGTCCAGCTGAGTTGAGTTTTTTTATGAATAGTAGTGAGTTGAGTAGTGAAAGGAGTTATGTAAGATCCATCTAAACTGAATTTAAAGTGTGTTTGAATGTTAAGATGAGTTTAATACTTTTTATGAGAAATTAAAAAAAGTTATAAGTCTCACGTATAAAAATGTTTTAAGTTAAAAAATATTATAGATTCCACGTGTAATAAGATTTTAAGTTGAGATGAATTTAATAATTTAAAAATTAAATATTTAAATATTAGATTCAATTTAAAATTAAATTAAACTCAGTTGAACTGAGAACCAAACCCAACCTAAAACTTTTTTAAAAAATCTTTATAGGGATAGTTGTATCTAGGCTCCAACTTCATATATGGCAGCTACGTCCACCGAGGATCAGTACCGGAAAAAATATCGATACACAAATATTAAAAAAATACTGATCGATATTCTTTGTCGGTCTACCCATCATTAGAAAAAAGGGGGGAATTATAGCAGCTACCTAAGAAGTAGCTTTTGACCAAGAGAGGAGGGGGGGGGGGAGAGAGAGAGAGAGAGAGAGAGGTACCATGTAGAAAAAGGGAATGCATAAAAAGCAATATTGGGTATAGGTGAAGGTAAAATTAGTGCTCCCTTATCTCCATCCTCCTCCTCTAATCTCTCTATACATGACAAGATGTGGCATTGCCATCACATTTCAATGTCAATATCTTGGTCATTTTCTTTGGCACACATTAGCCCACGCATTCATGCAACCTTTCATTTTCCCCCACAGCTATCATCATGATTTCGATGTCATTTTCATTATCTCCACAATTATTGGTCCTTGGATGGGAGATTCATGGGCACACTAGTAATGGTACTTGTCCTCAACTAATTGGGAAAACTTTGAACTGTGAATATCTGTTTGGTTACTCAGAAAAATGCACAAATTGCATCATTATTGATATATATATATATACCTTCCTTTTTTGGGGCCACAGCACTCTGTTGAGTTAGATTTTTTAAGCTATAAACAGTCATCAAGCTTCCTAGATCAAGAAAAGGAGTGTATGCAAGCATTTTATTTTTCTCAATTTTGGGGAAAAAGAACCCTCAATTGAGGAGGATATGTACTCCAACTCTGTTGAGAAATTAAAATTTGATTTATATATATTATTATTTATTATTATCATTATTATGTTATTTTGAATATTTTCTACATTTAGGAAAAAAATCCCCTTAATGCTAGTAATACCATAAAAATGATTTATGTATATAATACTTTTCGTAATTGATTTTATCATTTTCAATCACACTTAATTAGTGTTATATATTTATGTGAATTTATAAGTCCACCACCTAGTAAATTGAGGCAAATCTAATTTGAGTACTGAAAATATCTCACTATTACTTATTATTTGATTATTATTTTTCACTATTATTCACTATTATTCAATATTCTATCATTATTTTTTTATTATTTTTTTACTACCATTCACAAAATACTGAGAATACCACTCTACTTAAATGCAATATAAACACCATAATTCATACCCTTCTTTTGTTTCTAAGAAAAATAATTTTGCGGGTTTTTTTTTTTCAATTTTAAAACCTTTTTTAATTTTATTTTTTTTCAAGCATTTTTTAAATTCAATTAAAATTTAAAAAACAAACACAAACTCACTAAAAAATATTTCCTTAACTATTAAGTAAAAATAAAAAATAAAAAATAAAAAAAGAATTCGATACAAAATGTCATTAGAAGTCCTGGGGGTGCATCTACCATTTCTCTACTATTAATTTGTAGAGAATTTACACTTTAAGCTTTAATTATTGGTAGTAATAATATAATATCAATATCTTAAAACTTTTGCTTTTACTTACAGTGAAAACCCCGTGCGTACTGTATCCTATTAATTGAATAATTGAAGAGAGTAGTGCAGCCCAGAGTAGTCAGCTCAACTTATCGCTTCTTCATCTTTCTTTCTTTCTTTCTTTCTTTCTTTACATCTTTAATACATTTAAAGATTTAAAAAAAAATCTCAATACACTTAAATCACTTCTTTAATCACTAAATAAATAAATAAATTTGCCAAACGGTCAAATGAAACAATACAAATAGGAGGACAAAATAGTTTTTTCCTTAATTGAATGGATAAGAATGGGAATAAGAACAAGTATTCCTTGTAAAAGACATTGAGGTCTCATTTGGATACAAAAACAATTTCATTTCATCTCATTATTATAATTTTTTCAACTTCTCATACAAAATATAATAAACAATTCAACTTTTTCAAATCCCATAACAATAATAATATTAAAAAATATATTTTAATAATATTTTATTCAACTTTTTACTTCTATCTAAAATCATCTCATCTTACCATCCAAATGGGAGCATTTGTTTTCTACTTAGCAAAAGAAAAAGAGAGATGCCAAAACAGAAACTTATAACGGTAACAATAGAAAAGGTAAACCCTTTTGAATGAAAAAAAAAAAAAAAAGGGAAGAGGAAAGAGTCTGCATGAAAATCTTCCATTGGAGTGAAGAGAATAATTAGGTAGCATGTCAAGTACTTCATAAGCTCAAAGCACCAAATAATGGAATATCCAAAGCACAAGAAATGTTTTTTTTTTTTTTTTTTGCTGCTCTAGGAACCCAACAAAGTACCTAGAAGATACTCAGGCAACTTGCACTCAAAACTGTTGATTTTCCCTCATTTTCATAGACATTACAACAATAGCATGTCTGCCACTTCAGAACTTCCTTTCAAAGATACTCTTTTGCCAGTATCAGAGGTAGAAACAAGTTATAACTTTACAACCACCTGCTCAAGCAAAATGACATGTAATTGGCATAGAATCAATTCCAATGATTTTCATTTGGGGAGAAAAGAAAAGAAAACCACTAGTTCTGGAAATTAAAAACAAATTAATAAGGTAAGCAAAACAATTCTGTAAGAATTTCAGGGGATCTTGATCTTCATGCGGTACTTTCCAATCCTCTTCATTAATTTACACCGAGCCAAAAACATCGGAATGATTGGTCACAGAATATAGTCAAGAGAACACTTAGAAACCTCAAAACTAATCCCTAACAGTAGAAGTGTTTTGCAAATTAAGATGCATATCTTGTGATATTGAAGCACAAGAAACTATAGAACACAGAAAGTCTAGTGCACAATAAACTAAACACCAGCAGAAAGAATATGCCAAAAAAAAAAAAAAAAAGAATAGCTATTGTTTTCCCTCTTAAGAATTTCATGAACAACTGGCTTAGCATAAAAAGCTATCCAGAAGTTACTCCACACAAGATGGAGCAGATACAGAACAAAAAGGAAGACTTCTTGCTCAATGGTAAGGAGGTACCTGAAAATTTAAATCCACTGCAAATTAATAGCAGAGAACATTATTTGAGGATTTTAAAGTTTAAAAGAAAAAAAAAAGTAAGCGAAGCTTCAATAACAGCAAGCATTAAACTACAATCAAGCTCGAAAATAAGTCGAACTTGCTGACGAACAAAATACTGTGCAACAATTGAAACAAAAAAGCATCAAAAGTCCTAGAAAACTTATCAAGTTTATGAAATGAAATGTTGCAAGTCAAGCAGTTCTGTTTGGTACAAGTGAATCATTGAATGCTAGCTTAGAACTAGTCAAACAACAAAGTTATTTTTTCGCTTCTTCATATCAGATCACAGTATTCATCACAATAAAATTGTGATGTCAAAAGCAGTTTGATCATGCTCATCCACATCATCTTAATATTAACCATTCTCATGACAAAAATAGTTTGTTTCCACCATATCTTAGGACGTTGCCACATACAAACACACTCATCTTGGAAGGCCACAAAACCGACCGATTTCCCATAAATCATTCATCTCAAAACCTGCAGATTACTTAAAAATATATCACCACACAGCATAAAATGTGCTAAATTGCAAAAGAGGGTATATAAAAAATAAAACTAAAAACTAAAAAAAGAGGCAACTAATACATCCGTCTACAAATCTCAATTCTTGCAAAATTACAATCCAAAAAATAAAAACATCAATTGGAATATCTGATCATAGCTGAAGTAAAACAGATGACTCGAAAGTAGAAATAAAATGTGGAATAAAAAACGACGGCTAAACCAATCAAAGCATGATTATTATTCTGTTCTGACAATACACACATCGATTTGATAGATATAATTCTACTTGCCGAGAGTCTGTACAATCCGAGATTAGTCGGGATACTGTTCGGGATTAGTAAGGATGCTGTTCAAGACAGCCGGTGCCAATAAAAATAGATATAGCTCCACACTCATATGTTGTTTAAGGCATGCAATTATTATAATTGTCCCCCATCATTTCGTTGCTAAGAAAGCAGTAGAAACGGAAGAGGATTAAATTTTATCGTCTATATAGCTCTGTGCTCTTTTTATTTTCAAGTAATGGAAATACACAAACCAGAACAAAGGCGGAATTAAATAAAGAACCCCCCACCCCACTCCCACACCTTTTCATACCGATCGGTATGAACAAGATATTAATTTTATTTTGGTTTCCTTCAATTTCTCAGCAACCAAACAGAGAATACTATGAAAATAAAGAAATAAATGTAAAAAATGAGAGAGAGGGTGAGCGCTGGATGCAGAGGTTTATCGACCGATTCATGTTTTGTGTTAATGTCACAACAAATTCTCAGGAAGAGGTCGATGAACCGCTGCCTCCAGTGACTTCAGCCCGACACTGACAAAATAAACAACACAAATGAAAAATCTACAACAGAGAAAAAAAAAAAAAAACTATTTTGCCTGTATTTTCTTGGCAACAAAGAACAAAACATAACAAAAAACAAAGACTTGAAAGCAGAAACTAACTGCTGGATCAAACGGGAAACCTCGATACCACAAAACACATCAATAAAATAAACAAACAGAGAACAGTAATAACGAGCAATGGGGTCAAACGGCGCAGATCTGAACACACCAAAGAGACCCCATGAAGAGAAAAAAAGGCAAAGAGCTGAGTCGCCCCTTTGGCAAAAATCCTAAATCGCATGTACATATAGAGAGAGAAAGTGAGTCTAAACCAGGAATCTGAGGAGTCATCGTTACCGTACGTCTCTCTCTCTCTCTCTCTCTCTCTGCGCTTTGCTAAGAGAGTGACACAGAGTGACTTTTTAAGGTTGCCTTTTTTGCTGTATTACGTATTGCGAAATTACGATCTTCAGCTCTTCACACTCCAACTCCGTTAAGTCAAGCGTTCCGAGCGTCACGAGGTGAAAACGGGATTCACGTGTAAAAATAATAATTTTTTAACAACGTCATTCTGTTAAAAAAAATATATATTTATAATTGTAAATTATGTAATTATTGCATATGTATTTTGAAGAAAATGAATAAAATATGAGATTTATATAAAAAAATTAATTTTTTAATAATAGACTATACTCTTTTTCAAAACGATTACGCGATGGTTGCGAACTTCACGGTTGTATGTAGAATTACTTTTTTAAAAAATTACATAATATTTGCACACTCTATAATTATATCTAGCATTACTCATTTATACGTTTTGAATTTATATATAATATTATTCAAGAAAATATATTTAAATTAATCATCTAATATTAAGGGCATGATTAGACATTTGGAGCCTCCTATAGTTTTGTGCATAATATTGAAGAACAATATTACACTACTTCTCCAACCTCCACACACCACATTTTTTTAAAATTTTTAAATTTTTTAAAAAAAATTCTTGAGTTTATTCTTTTTAAACTAATTCAATTCTTCTATTCATTATTCATATATTAAATATTTGATAAAAGAATTAAAAAAATATATGGTATGTGGAGGTTGTGTGAATAGTAGGAGGTTGTGTAAATTTTTTCAATATTGAAATAGTTTGAGTGAACATATTTTATTGGATTTGTAAAAACTGTATTAATTTTTATGTTTTGTTTTGAGAAGTTTGTAAAAGTTGTATTGGATGATAATTAGAGGAAAAAGTAAAAAATTTAAAATTGAAATATGTTTTGTGTTTGAGTGATATTTGAAAATTAAATTATGAGAGTTTTGAAAATTCTAAGAATTATTTACTTATCCAAACAAGCCAAACTTTTCTCAAACTAAATAAATTCACTTCAATTATAAAAAATCTAAAATATATATTTTTTTATATTAAACAATGTGATAGATAAATTATGCTACATGCCAATTTTGTCTAAGAATAATGCTAGATATATCAATAAAAAGTAAAAACTATTAATATTTTTATGTTAATTGATATGAAATACTTCCTTAATGATATGCTTGGCACGCCAATAAAGTTGTAAAAAAGAATCTTTCTACCATATTTTTTATTTAGATCAGCCATTTTTAATTATCTTTATTTAATTATTTTACATGAGAAAATCTCTCAAATTACATCACATCAAATAATAAGACAAATTTAAGATGAAATTAATATTACTAATGATTAAACTTGAATATATATGGAGAGATCCATACAATCAGTAACATATGTCAAAAAATATTTTCTACTTACTTTATTTATTTCCTTTTCATTCCACACCTTATATGTAATTAATTATTGAATAATAATTTCAAACTACGAATATGTTTAATTTTTCAATTCTGCTATAGGCAACCGAGGTGCGGAACCCCTGAGGAATTGGCTACCGTGGCATGTCAGATATATTAAAAAAAATGAAAAAATGGTGGGAAACAGAGGAATTCACATTTCGTTTGCTTGTTCTAAAACTTGTTCTAAAACTTGTTTTGAAATGAAGCTTGTTCTGAAACTTTTCCAACATTTCGTCTGCTTGTTGCGGTTGCCGTCATGCGTAGAGCTTGTTGCAGTCAGCGTCGTCTTCATCAGCAAAAACAACATTCCGTCTGTGCTTGCCGTTGTGGGTAGAGCTTGTTGCGGTCGCCGTCGTCTGGCGTCGTCTTCATCAGCTGCAACAACATTCCGACTGTGCTTGTCGTCGTGGGTAGAGCTTGTTGCGGTCACCGTCGTCTGTGGCTGCCGTCATGGGTAGGACCAAAGCTTGTTGCGGTAGCCGCTGTCTGTGGTCGACGTCGTGGGTACGATTGAAGCTTGTAGCGGTCGCCAGATCTCCCCGGTTGCATATTATTCTAGATCTCCTCGACCGAAGCTTCTATTTTTGTGTTTGTGTTTCCAGGAAATTGATTTTCAGCGTCTTGTGTCTTTTTTTTTTTTTTTTTTTTGATAAACTTGTAAACTTGTAATGCAAACCCCACGTTTTTCTCTCAATATTTTTTGTCTATTAGCAAGCATTTCAACTTGGTGTTCTTCTATCAAAAAAAAAAAACTTGGTGTTCTAAATTTGAGAGGCAGAGACAAAGGGGAGACTGAAATGAAATTGTTGAAGACGAAGGCAGAGACAGAAACAAACCAAAACGGGGCCAAAATGCGCCGTTTCATTTGCCACGGGGGCAAGGGTTCCCCGCGGTTCTCCAAGGCGGTTGCACATAGCATTTTTATTAATTATTTTAAACATCATTAAATGAGAAATAAATATTTTAGGGCCATACTTTTTGTTGTTGGATTTGGATTAGAGTTCTTAACCGAGTTTAAAGTGGGAGAGATATAGACAAATGAAGCGAATTCCACTTCTTTAATGTTCAATAAATTTTGAGTTATTTTATTTGTAAGTAGATGGGTAGAGCATACAGTTGTCCAAATTATTTGTAAAATTTAATTCGTAAGTTTTAAATTTTAAAATTTCTATTTTATATCAGTTTATGTAATGTAAGTATTTTACTAGATGTATTATTCACACAGAGTTATAAAGGATTCAAATAAAATTATTTTTTTATAAATAGAATTTTTCATAAATTTGACGAGATGCATCTATATTTTAGCTTTAAATCTTAAGATTTCGTTTGTTTACATAATGATATGAGATGAGATAAGATAAAAATTAAAAATTAAATAAAATATTATTAAAATATAATTTTTTAATATTATCTTTATTTTGAAATTTAAAAAATTTATATTTTTATTATATTTTTTGTAAAAATTAAAAAAATTATAATAATTAAATGAGATAGTTTATGAAAATAAATAAGAACTTACTTCTATTAAAAAAAAAAAAAACTAAAAATGAAAAAAGGGTAAAGAATTTCCTAGCCTATCCTATTTAGAAGCCTTAAATTCACGATCCGAAAAAAGCTCACAACTTTCCTAAAAAGTAGGATATAGTTACGCGGATTCTAATCGTTAATTAAGGAAAGTGAAAACCGAGGACTGACATGTCACATGCAATGGTCAAAGGGCCGAGTGTGTAGTGCCGCTACGTTAATTTTTTTTTATTATTATTATAAAAAGTCTATTTATTATCTCAATTTTTATTATTTTTTTATTATTTTATAATGTGGTATTAGATGATAGATTCATAAATAAAATATAATAAATAATTTCTAATCATTTAATGTCACATTATAAGATGATGAGATGATGATAGAAATTGAGATGATGACTTTCATTGTTCAATTTTTATTTTATGTTTGTCGATGAAGTCAAGAAAAAGAATATCTAAACAAAATCCGCTTTTTTATTTTTTAGGTGTTTGTATTTTGTAATGTTGTGGTGTCAGAAAGATTGTTAATGATATTTGAAAATTTTTATTTAAAATATATTTAATAAAAAGGAAATATTGTACTTTATTACTTTTATTGATTACTATTCAAGATATAGACATATATGTTTACTTAGACATAAATATGAAGCAATTGAGATATTTAAAGAATATAAAATAGAAGTAGAAACTCAGTTAGATAGCCTATTAATAAAAATCTTAATAATGATAGAGAAGGTGGATTTGAAGTTTTGAATGATTTCTACAAATTAAATAGTTTAAAACATATTTATATTATATCATATAAGCTTCAACAAAATGGTATAGCAGAAAGACGAAATAAAACTCTATTAAATATGACAAGATCAACGATGACATATGCTCATCTACCAACGCATATTTGGGGGGGAAGTATTGCCGACTGTAGCATACATATTAAATAAAGTTGAAGCCAAATCAAAATATTTTGCACTTTACTGGATATAGACTAGTCATAAACCAAACTTAAGAAAACTTAAAGTGTGGAGTTGTAAAGTACAAATGCTTATCCCAAAGCCACTAATGGATACATTGAAAAGTATAACTTAGAAATGTAAGTTTATTGGGTATGTAGAAATCATAACTGTTTATCGATTATATTATTCTGATAGAGGATTGATAGAAAGTAGAGATGTCATTTTCTTAGAAAATAAAAACCTAATTACTCCAGTTGATCAAATAGATTTATTGAATGATCATGAAAATCAATAAATCTCTATAGAATTGGACAATGAAAATTCTGACATTACTGGATATAGAGTAATGGAAGTAAAATAAAGTCTGATAAAAACCAATCCTCAAGAATCGATGCTGGAGATAGTGGGAGTAAAAGAAACAGACGACCATTAGTATTATTTCGAGACCATTATGCTTTTAATACTAGTATTGAATATTTAAAAAATGATCCTTAAACTTGTTATGAGGCAATCAATTGTGTCGATCCAGCTAAATGGCTTGAAGCCATGAAACATGAATTGGGGGAGTTAACAAACCTTCCAAAGGGTAGAAAAGCTATTAGTTGTAGTGGGTTCTCAAAAAGAAGTTTAGTACTTATGAAAGTTTAGAAAGATATAAAGCAAGATTAATGGCCAATGGATTCACTCAACAATTAGGTGTATACTTTGTAGATACATGTTCGCTTGTGATGAAATTTACATCCGTGGATAATCATGTCTATAGTTGCAAAAATGAATTTAGAATTACATCAATTAGATGTAAAGATGTAAAAACATATTTTTTTAATAGTGAATTAAAAGAGGACATTTTTATGATTCAACTTGAAGGACTCCAAATTGAAAGACATGAAGTAAAAGTCTCCAAATTAAAGACATCGTGTATGGACTTAATCAATCTTCAAGATAATGGTACTTGAAATTTCACCAAACAATTTTGGAAATTAGATATGAAATGAGTTTACTAGATCACTGCATATATATGGAAAAATGATAGTAAAATAACAATATTATCATTATATATAGATGATATATCATTGGTGAGTAATTTTCTAAATATGATGGGTAAAACAAAAGAAGTTTCAAAATCTAAATTTGAAATGAAAGACATGGGTGAGATGACCAATGTTCTTGGTATAGGAATTTCAAGAAATGCAAATGCAAAAGATTTACATTTAGATCAAGATAAATACTTAGACAAATTGTTTAGAAGATTTGGTATGAAAAATTGTAAAGCCTAAAGTATACTTATTTGCAAAGTTCATACTTTAATTAAAACTATGTGCCCAAAATATAAACAAGAAACAAATGAGATGCTTAAAATTCCCTATGCTCAAGCTGTGGAAAGTCTTATGTATGCAATGACAAATACGAGACTCGATATTTGTTATGCAGTAGGTTTGGTAAGTAAACATCGATCTAATCCAAGTAAGGAGCATTGGCAAGCATTAAAACGTATATTAAGGTGTATATTAAGGTATTTATAAGGTACCAAAAATATAAAATTGTGCTTTGGAATAAGTGATCTAGAATTGATTGGCTATAGTGAAGCTAATTTTAGAATTGATGTAGATGATAGAAAATCTATAAATAGATATATTTCTATTTGATGGAATAACAGTTTATTGGTTGAGCAAGAAACAAAATTGTGTTGCTAAGTCCACAGTAGTAATAGAATTTATTACTTGCAGCACTACAGTGAGTAATGCCGTTTGGATGAAAAATCTTAAGTTTGGATACATCCACTAAACTAGACAATATGTTTTGAGATAACTAGTCTGTCATCTCGTTAATAAAAAGTATGGCACAGAGTTGTAAGGGAAAACATATTGATGTGGATTATCATTATATTTTAGATATAGTGAAAAGATGTGTAAGGTCAAAGTTAATTTTGTTTCCTCAACTGAGTTGGGAATGTATTCAATGACCAAGAGATTGTCTTTGGAGAAATGAAAAATGCTAATTTGCCCACTCAACTTGCCCACTCATTTTGACACCTCATATATTTTATTTTAGTTTTAAATTTTTTTTACTTAATAGTTAAGAAATTGACTATTAGTGTATTGATATTTTTTTTTACATTTTTTAAAAATATTTTTAAATAATAAAAAAAATTAAAAAAAAAAAAAAAACCAAAATGGCCTATTGGTCAAAATGAGCGGGCTATTCTGTAGCCCGCTCTTGGAGAAATTCATAGAATATGTTGCTAGAATGGGGTTGAAAATACTTGAGTAAAGTAACCATATGATTAACATACATAACTTAAGAAATTTCTTTGTCAAACACCAACTTGTGGGACAAACACTCTAATGAGATTGTCATCAATTTTGAGTAAAACATCCAACAGATCACCTTAGATTGGAAGATTGCTCCTATAATCAAGGATGTCATGATGATGATCACCAAGTCAAGAGCATAGACAGCTAGAAAAACACATAAAAATGCCAATTATGTTGCACACAATCTGGCAAAATGGGCCGCTTCCAATAATATTATTGGTAGCATCCCCATGCCATTCATCCCGCTTCCTCGATCCAAACCTTATTTTTAAACTGTTGTGAATCTAATTATTTTTGCTTGTATTGTACTGTATTTTGCCAAAAAAAAAAAAAAAGAATTCTCTTTATCTAGCCTGAAATTTCTCCTCAAATGTCTATCAAGTGTGTTTGTGAGTTATTGCAAGAGTAATGTGAAATGATTGTAAAATTTTAAAGTGTCCAAGTTCCGCACAGTCTATTTGAAAAAAATTAGGCCGTACCTCGTACAAAAAGATTCACTTTTTCATGGGTGGCCCCACTATTTAATGGAACCGCACAAATGTTACATATCTTAAGAATGTATTAAGCATTACTCTTATTTATAATATTCTGAGTTAGACTTATATTGTGAAAAATTATTAGATGAATTGTCTTAAAAACCATATGAACAAGATCTACTCATTTAATTTTCACAATCGATTTTGTCGCGTCTAATAACTTTTTTGAATAAATCTATTTGCAAATCCTTTTATTAACATCCCAACTACATTACCGATGTAGAGGACCGTCACATTAGTTTACATAAAAATATTTGCACTTTAACTTTTCTATGAATATAATGGGTCACATAATAAATAGTGTAAATAATATTATTCTTTTTTATTTTCCAAATGTAAACCAGATTTTAATGTTCTCGTGTTTCATATATTTGGGTAATGGCGTAAGCTTGTGCATAAATAGGGCTCGTTCGAGCTCCTAGAGTTAATAACACAATTAACCCTATTATCGACCGATAATTTAACAAGGATGCTGGACGGGTACTCATACCTGGTCCGCCCGCAGGATGGGTAACAAGCAGGCGCTCGCCCAGTAAATAAGACGGGCAAGTGCTAGGTAGGGCACTGCCCCCACTTGAGTTTTACTTGTCCGCCTACCCATTTATATATCTATATATATCATATATACTTTTTTTTTTAAAAAAAACCCTAACTATAAATAGGGTAATCTCTCTCTCTCTCTCTCTCTCTCTCTCCTCTTTTCTTCTCCCCCTTCCTTTCATGCCTCCATGGCCTCACAGTTTACCGTCCTCTCTTCTCTCTCATTTCTCTTCTCCTATTCTTTTCCTCCTCTTAGCCTAGTTTCTCTCTCTATTGTCGTGGGTCACGGTTAAACTGCAATATACAATAGTAAGACCATAGTTGCTACCGAAGATCTATATATTAAAGACTCGCAACCCTAATCATGGGTATGTGAGTTTTATGACCCATAGTTGTAGCCGTGGCTCGTCGGTCTGTGCACAGATGTGAAGGTGTATGCAATTTGTTGGTGGTTGCTATTTCTCTTATGTATTATGCAATTTTGTTGATTTTTTTGTGAAAAATGTGTTTTTGCATGGTGTGGCTGTGGTGACTTGCCACCAGGCAAGCGGATACGGACGGTCACCCCACCCAATTGAGAACAGGATGCAGGGGATTGATTTGGTCACTCCACCCAAATAGGGATGGGGTGCGGGATGGGTGGTAGGGTGGGTAGCACCGTAGCACCCCTACAATTGTAATGAAGGTGGAAGAATATGAGAGGTAGAAGGAGATGAGATCTTTGTGTGTGTAGAAGTACCCATGCCTTGGTCGTGCATTTATTTATTTATTTTTTATAATGCTATTAGCCTTTTATTTTGCCTTCTTATTTTGACTACTCAAGCATTTAAATATTTTTTAAAAAAGATTATTTTATTTACTGATCAAGTCCAGTAGTGACTATTATAGTGTATTGTTATTTTTTTATATTTATAAAAATATTAAAAAATTCAAATAAAAAAATTTAAAATATAAATTAGGCCCAGTTAGTTATCAGGCTGGACACCCNAAAAATTCAAATAAAAAAATTTAAAATATAAATTAGGCCCAGTTAGTTATCAGGCTGGACACCCAGCAGCACTATTTTCCTTTTCTACAACTGTCTCCTTACTTTATACCACTTCCTTTATCAGGGTCTGTTCCCATATCCAAACGAAGCCGGAGATAATCCTTGAGTCTGCTTTATATTAATAATGTCATTTCACAACTGAAATTCAGGCCTTTTGTCTTTTATTTTGTGTCTTCTTTCTTCTATTAAGATGGGCTTACAACGTGCCTTGGGCCCTTAGTTGGGCCTATTAAGTTGGTGATTTTTATATGCAACATTATACATAACATTTTAATTTCCTATAATCGCTCACGTACATAGCTTCTTAGAGCATTCCTAATGGATTATTTGTCCTATCTTTTAAAAAATATTATTAAAATTTATTTTTTCTATTTTACATAATAACTTTTATAATATATCATACATCAACTTATCTATTTTTTCTTCATATCATTTAAATATTATACTTTTTAATCTTTTTTATTCATTTTAAATATTTTCTCTAACTACTAATGATATCCTCATATACAATATCATATAATTATGTCCTATTTTAAATTAATCCAAATTTATAAGCTAAATCAAAATATAAATTAATTCAAAAAACAAAAAGAAGAGATGATATAATGAAAATATTATCAAAATATATTATGAGAATATTCATTCTCAATAATTATATAATGTGAATAAAGAGAGTTGAAGAAATGAGAAACTTAGCAAAGAGGAGGGAAGAGAAATTAATTAAAAATGTTTACAATGATGAACAGTGTTCTCTACATCTAGAGATTTACTGTAGCAGAATGTAAAAGTATCTTTAAAATAGAAGATTCAATGGAGGGCACTTTTGAGAGCATTTCTTTATATTTTAAAGAAAAATATATTATAAATAATCCATTGGGAGTGCTAGCCCTAGCTATATAGAACTTTGTAGCGTAGACCATTTGCTTATAAAAAAATCATTAAGTTTGAGAAAACAATCAAGCAATTGTCTATCCAAGAGAGATCACTAAGCCCAACCTTTTAGTGGGTAGATCCTTTTAGGATCGAATAAATAGTGTACATAAAGGAATCTTTCAAGTTCAGATGAGATAAAATGAGATGAAATATTTTATTAAAAGTTGAATATATTATTATAATATTATTTTTATTTTGAGATTTAAAAAAGTTGAATTGTTTATTATATTTTATGTGAAAATTTAAAAAAATTATAATAATTATATGAGATGAGATGAGATAATATTATTTTGTGTAACCAAACCAACCCTTAAGCGTCTCTCATCAAGCAGCCTACCTTTCTCTTACACGATGATCTGATTCCAAGTTTTTACTAGGGATAACAAAACTTCATTAATTAGTTGGCACCCACTTATGTAGCTAAGTTGTTCTTAATTTACATTATATCGTTACTCACCTAATTTTTGCAGCCTTAAAGGTTTAATTAGTTTTTTTTTATTAGTATTGGGTGTATCAGAATAAAGTTTCAAGTTTCAACTAATTTTGAGAATTCCCACAAATGAACATCAGGTAATTCAATAAAACAATCCGCGATCATTCCTAAAAATTAGTTACACTCAAGATAATTCGAATGTTATTGAAGAAATTTATGAGCCTAACATATTGTCTGTGGACAAAGTCTTAGATATGTTTATAAATAATGAGTAATCATTTCTTGTAGAACCAGTTTTATAAGATGAGTTTGGTCCATGAATTTCTTCAGCTAGAGTGACCATACTCCTAAGATCAAAACTCTTACACCCAGTATTCGGCCTAGAGATTAGCCTTAGTTGTAATTATTTAGGGAGGTATGCGCTCAGCCTGATCATCATGACTTGTTTCTATGGAAAATGTTTCTTTTTCTTTTTTAAAGCTTAACTTATGGGGAAAGAGGTATTAAGAAAGAAACAAGGACCAAACTTTCACGTGGAATTCACTTTAACAAAGGAATCTCACTCTTTTTTCATTTTTCTTAACAAAGGAAAAGTCCACTTTCTGTCAAAGGCCATGCAATTGCAAGCATGCAGCAAACCATCTCAAAAGCAAAAACGGATAAAAAGTCTCTATCCCTTAATATATAGCCCTTGCTTTTCATGTTGTCTTCCACTCATTCATGCACTTATGGACATGGTAAAGAAGCAAAAACCACTTTATCACAGAACTATATACTCAATATATATATATATGTATGTATTTCCATCAAACAGAGCTGTTTCTACTTCAACTCAGCACGAGAATGGCAACAACATCAGCATCACTGCCTGAGCAGCAACAGCCAGCTGGGGAAACCCTGATGACTCCTGCAGGAGTTGCATCCAGCAGCAGTAGCAGTGCTTGGCATTCTTCTGGGTCTCTTGGCCCATTCTTTGTAGTGATGTCAGTTCTAACAGTTCTTGCTATTATTTCGTGCTTGCTGGGAAAGAGGTTTACAAAAAGGGCAGCTTCTCCCATGGAGAGTATCGGAGACAGAGACTGCTTTGGGTGGGTGAAGCGGAAGTGCATGAGGCCGCGGTGTATATCCGGCGATGTTGAAATTGGAGCGCCAAAGATTATGGGATTTGGCAAAGAGAAAAATGATGTCAAGGTTAAAGATGGTGAGAATCAACCTCCCCCACAGGCTTGATTATTGATGGTGGGTTTATGCAATCTGCATGAGTGGAAATAATCTCATATTCAAGCTGTAACATTCCTTTTTTTATTTTTTCTTTTTTATGGGAGTTGTAAGATCAGACTTTTCGGTTTTGTTTAATTTGTACCTTGATTCATATATTTGAATATATTTTTACATATGTATATATGCATGCATGTCACTCCCAAAAGAGATTTCGTAAATCATAAGGAGAAGAACAATTAATGTTTATTTAATCAAACATTGATCATCTACGTTTTCGAATGGTAAGTGATATGTTCGAAGGTAAAATCAAATTCTCGCGCTTAACTCGCCAATTTCTTTACCACGTTCGAACTATTATTTTATTAAAAATGAAATTTATCGTCCCTACATATACCGTTCAAACAGTCAACATGTCTTAGTCTTTTTTTAAGAACAAACTCTGAATTTCATCATTATATCTCATTTTTTGAATCGATTTTCATTTCGTTCTAAACAAAAGTTATCTCAAAAAACTAATTTTATTGTAGTGCAGAGAACAGAAAAAATATACCACCAATTAATATTTATTTAATAAGAAATATTTTAGTTAATTACCAGATTTTATAAAAATAAATATATAAACTAACGTAATTATGAATGTTTAGCAGCAGGAGTTTAGTAGAATTAAATATTTGTGGGACCCTTTGCTGACTGTTTGGATCCACCCCCACATGAGCTGTATGTATGAATGGAACCTGGCTGACAGTATTAAATATTTTACTTTTTTTCATTGTGTATTATTGATCTATGGCATGATAGAGCCATGCATGCCCATGCACTGTGGATGGAGTACTTCTTAATTTACAAGCCTTTATATAAAAGCATGACCATGTTATTACCTTGATTGTTTTGCAATAAAAGGAATTGAATAATGTATAGATGAATCATTTATGTATCATTCCATGCATAACTATTAATTTCAATTTTTTAGACAATTGAATAATGTGCACACATGAACTTGATTATTTCACATGCTACCATAGTACGCGGTAGTCGCACCCAGACAACACTTCGGGGTCACCCAACATGTACTGCTTAGTGTGCCCATAATGCATTTTCAATTTTTTTTTTTCTTTTTCAAATATTTTGTAAACATATTTGAACATTTTTAAAAAATACACACATCTACTAATACTAGTCACTTTCTTAACAATTAAAAAAAAAATTTAAAAATTAAAACACGCATGCGGTCAAATTGAGAAAATAAAATAAAATAAATTACTTAATATTTTTAAATTTTAAGATTGTAAGGTTTCGTTTGGTTATACACATGAGATGAGATAAGATAAAAATTGAAAATTGAATACATATTGTTAAAATATAACTTTTTCAATATTATTTTATTTTGAAATTTGAAAAAGTTGAATTATTTATTATATTTTATGTGAAAATTTGAAAAATTTGTAATAATTATTTGAGATGAGATGAGATATATAGTGTTAAAATATAAAATAAAATCTGTATCTTCCCATCAACTTAAAATTTTAAGATAAGTGATGATTTCACATCGAATAGCTCGATACTATCTCATTTAATTAAACATTCTGCATGTTAAATCACCCATTAAAGAAGAATCTAGTTCACATGTAAATAAAATATTAAAATATAAAATAAATAATAAAATTTACATTTTCTCACCGACTTAAACTTTAAAGCTCTGTTTGTTTGCATAAAACCACTATCTCATCTCATCTCAATCATTACAACTTTTTTAAATTCTCATACAAAAATATAATAAACAATTCAATTTTTTCAAATCTCAACATAAAAATAATACTAAAAAATATATTCTATCAATATTTTATTTAACTATTATTCAAAATATCTCATCTCAACTATATATCCAAATGGAGGCCAAAAACAAGATTTCTATTTGAACTGTATAATAAAATCGGCCATATCATTTATCTTTTATATTGAAAAGGTAATAGCAAGCTTCCTTGAAAGCGCGAGGAAAAATATGCACAGCCCATAGAATCTTATCACGTGTCTCTGCATGAAAGCGACAAAATACATGCACCGACTCCCTTGCTGGCTGCTTCTATATTACCTATTTCCACCCTACAAATAATCAAAATTATGCTTAACACCTCATTTGGCTTATTCTTTTTTCAAACAAGAGGACGCAATCAGTGATTTTATTCATGAACCTTTATTTTTTATAATTAAAAACTGTTATTCATGGTCTTTTTAATAATATTATACACCATCTATTTTATCATTATATTCCTACCATCCCATAATATAATATTAAATAATTTAAAATTATTTACTATATTCTATTTCTGAATAATCATCTAATATCACATGACAAAATAGTAAAATAAAAATGACGATAATTAGATTTTATTTTATTTTTGAGATCACACGAGAGGATGATAAATAAGATAATAATAATTAATATTTTTCTTGGCAATTAAATATATATACATTTTATTAAGGAAGTTATATTTAATAACCATCGAATATTATAAAAACCAATTTTCCTTTTTTAACCAAACTTATTATATAAACTAAAAAAAATTAAAATTATGAAAATTAAAAAAAATCATTTATTATTTTTTTAATAATTGTTCGTGGAGTGTGTAAGCACCACGCAATCTCTTTAAAAAAATAAATAAATATAAGACTTACATTATAAAAAAATTAATTTATTAATAGTAGACCTTATTTTTTTTCAAAATAATTGTGTGGTGATTGCACACTTTACGACTCTACGTAGCATTCTCTTGTCAAAATATGGTCGTGGTGCTTCCTAATATGCCTCGGAAACAAAATTCAAACCTCACACCCATAACAACTCATAACACCAAAAAAAAAACAGCACCGCCTTCTTCTCCTCCTCCATCATCAATACATTCTAGATCATCTCTTGATCTGATCATTCATCTCCATTTTTATTTTATTTATTTATTTTTATTTTTTATGTTTGCATTACAAAAATCATATATGGCTTCACTCAAGGTACTGGATGATCATCATGATCAGCTCAAGCAATTGAAGGACATCTTCGCAAGATTTGACATGGACTCAGACGGCAGCCTGACCATCCTAGAGCTTGCTGCACTCCTTAGGTCCATCGGACTCAAGCCCTCCGGCGACCAAATCCACGTCCTTTTAGCCAACATTGACTCCAACGGCAATGGCTCCGTCGAGTTTGACGAGTTGGTCAACGCCATTTTGCCCGACATGAACGAAGAAGTACTGATAAATCAGGAGCAGCTTTTGGAGGTTTTCCGATCGTTTGATAGGGATGGCAATGGCTACATAACTGCGGCTGAGTTGGCAGGATCTATGGCCAAAATGGGTCAGCCATTAACGTACAGAGAGCTCACGGAGATGATCCAGGAAGCTGATGTTAATGGCGATGGTGTCATTAGCTTTCATGAATTTGCTGCTGTAATGGCAAAGTCCGCTTCTGGTTTTCTAGGCCTCGCTTTTTAGTGACTGATTTATTTATTTATTTATTTTTATTCATTTTCAAAATGTTCATTCTTGTTGATAAGAACCGAATTTATCATCTCTGTTTGACTAATTTTAGATGGTTACAGCCCAGAGATTTAATTACTACTGTAAATGATCATGAAGAAATTCATGTCCTCTGAACAATTCTATTTGAAGAATTTTGTTTTCTATCACAAATTGTCAATGAAATACACATAATAAAATTAAAAATACAATAAAATTAAAATTAAAACGAAATCAGTTTTAAATTGAGGGATGAAAATTTTGCTATCTTTAAAGAGATATAAGCATCTGCAGTGGATAAAGTTTCAAATCAATCAGCATGCTTCCTCTTGACTTGTTTCCTCTAGGATACAACAGCCTAACTAATCCTCCTATAGTTCAAACTAACTTTGCACAAATGATTAAGCCCAAGTTCTTAAAAAAAAAAAAAAAAAAAAAAAAACATCTCTCTTGTCAAGAGTATCTAGGCACTTTGCTTTTTCATTTTATAAAACTTATCTTATAGGTAAAAATAGGCAGATTACCACTATTCATGCAAAGAGAGATTAGAACTGAGAATACAAAGAGGCTGGAGCACCTCACGTTTGAAATAATTCCCTAGACTTTACCACCCACCATGGCTTTTTCCTATTTCAGTTATGAGTATTTAATAGCTAGAGGACCTAAAACATACATATTCTAGAAAGAAAAAATGAAGTCCATAGACCCAAAGAAGCTTAGGCAGAGTTAGCCTCATTTGTATACAAAATCAATTTCATCTATTCTCATTTCATCATTACAATTTTTTTAAATTCTCACACAAAAATATAATAAACAATTCAACTTTTTCAAATCTCAAAACAATAATAATATTAAAAAACAATATTATAACAATATTTTATTCAACTTTTATCTAAAAATATCTCATCTCATCTCACTATCCAAATGGGGCCTTAATCACTCTCGGATCATCAAACATAATTAAAAAAAAAACCTGAAACAGTAAACCCTTTTTTGCCTTTGTGCCTCTGCCACTGCTTGATGTTCCTGATATGATATAAAGACAAAGCATGCTCTATGACTTGATCTGGTGACAAGATATTCTTATCATACATTTTTTAATTACGCCTATACTATAGTCCCCATGCCATCAGAAATAGCTTCTCTAACTCCCCTTCAATTTTCCTTCTCATAACAATGTGAACTAGGTTATGTTTGGGGGCAAAGATGAGAAATCTCATCTCTATCTCATCTCATCTCATCATTACATCTTTTTCAAATTTCCAAATAAAATATAATAAACAATTCAACTTTTTCAAATTCTAATTCAACTTTTTCAAATCCCAAAACAATAATAATATTAAAAAATAATATTTTAAACTTTCATCTTAATACTATTCATAAAATTTTCAAAAATTCTCATCTTATCTCAACATCCAAACCTATCCTGTAAAGAAGTCCAACATGTGAGTTGAGTCTTTGAGAGAATATTATTACTTATTGGACATTGAAAAGAATGTTATAAAATACTATTTATTAAAAAAGTAAGGCTAGATACAATCTTAAAGTGTGCAAGTGAGCTCTGCGCACTCTTTTTGAAAAAAAATGTTCACTATTAAAAAAATATTTTCTTTCACGTGGATCCCAGATTTACCCATTTAAAAAAAAATGTGTGAGACTTGCACACTTTATAACTACAAATATCATTTCTCTTATTAAAAAATACTAATACAAATCAACATCCAAATGGCTGATCCTTTTTTACTCCTACCCAAATATGCTGAACCATTCCCACATACTTGGCATGCTCCAAAAGTTATTCAACGGCTTCAGTGACAAAGAGTTGAGATAGGATTAGAAACGTCCTTCAGATTTGTAATGTCCATGGCCCAATATTACTGGTTCTAAGAAACCACACCACTTGGACACAAAAACAGTTGCAGGGAATTAGCAGGTATCAAGAATATTGTTGCTGGTACATCTTGAGCCTGTTAAACCTCTTCCATGATCACTTGCAAAACCAAAGAATGAAGAAATCTAGATGCCCAAGGTTCAGCCAAGAACTCTCCAGTGCCTAAGAAAAACTGTTTAGATTTTGAAAAGAATAATACTCGATTATATGGTCCTACGGTGTGCAAGGTAAAATGATATTT
>QEOT01123706.1:9615-34609 GCA_003123785.1 Pterocarya stenoptera
TTTTTTTTTTTATGTATGTCCCTCATCTCCTATCAGAAACAAAATGAGTAAGAAGCGTCAGGACAAACATGGCCCAAGGGGAAGAGTGATAGAAGCCTAGGTTTGTTTTTATGACATCTATGAAAGTCAAGTTTTGTAAAAGGCCTTTTTATTTAATTTGATGATTTCCGCTACAACTCTCTTTTAATTTATAAAATCATGTTTTTATTTTTAAAACATAGAATCTTTTATATCTTAGGAACGAAGTGAAAAAAGTTTTAAAATGGCCAGTAATTTCCATCTCTTTCCAAAACTATTTTCTAAAATCCCACCACAAGGACGGGTGTTACAAGGGGACTTCAATTGGTGATGATTTAAAATTGAAAAAAATTTCTAATGGCCGATCTTTAAATTCTAAAAGGAGTCTAACTCGTTCAATAAATAATAAATAAGATATAGCCTAGTTATTGAACCTAATTAAAACCCATAATCAACCTCAATAATTTGTAGCTCGTGGGCTTATCGAATATGGTCCATTAAATATAATTTAGGCCCAACAAACACTATCAATATTTTGACTTTAGAATTATTGGGCTAGGCTGTTACAAACTCCCTTCTGTATAAAAATTTTATCCTTGAAATTTGCTAGATCTCAACTAGCTTACATACTTATTTGCCACATGCTTTTCATGTCTCTTTACTCCTCAATCAACTCTCTTTTAATTTATAAATCATGTTTTTATTTTTAACTATGTTTTTTTTATCTTGGGAAGGAAATGAAATTTTTTTAAAAGGGTCAGTAATTCTCGTCTCTTTCCAAAACTATTTTCTGAAGTCTTACCACAAGAACCGGTGTTACAAGGGGACTTCAATTAGTGATGATTTAAAATTGAAATAAATTTCTAATGGCCTATCTTTAAATTCTAAAAGGAGTCTAACTCGTTCAATAAATAATAAATAAGATTTAGCCTAGTTATTGAACCTAATGAAAACCCATAATCAACCTCAATAATTTGTCGCTTGTGGGCTTATCGAATTTTGTTCTTGAAATTTACTAGATCTCAACTAACTTACATACTTATTTGCCACATGCTTTTCATGTCTCTTTACTCCTTTCAACTCTCTTTTAATTTATAAATCATGTTTTTATTTTTAACTATATTTTTTTATCTTGGGAAGGAAATGAAATTTTTTTAAAAGGGTAAGTAATTTCCATCTCTTTCCAAAACTATTTTCTAAAGTCCCACCACAAGGACGGGTGTTACAAGGGGACTTCAATTAGTGATGATTTAAAATTGAAATAAATTTATAATGGCCGATCTTTAAATTTTAAAAGGAGTTTAACTCGTTCAATAAATAATATATGAGATTTAACTTAGTTATTGAACCTAATTAAAACTCATAATCAACCTCAATAATTTGTCGCTTGTGGGCTTATCGAATATGGCCCATTAAATATAATTTAGGCCTTATAAAAATTATCAATATTTTGACTTTAGAATTATTGGGCCTGGTCATTACAAAATCCATTCTGTATAAAAATTTTGTCCTCGAAATTTGCTAGATCTCAAATAACTTACATACTTATCCGCCACATGCTTTTCATGTCTCTTTACTCCTCAATCATATAGTCTAACCTAATATTCAAAAAAATTCCGATCATCTCATATTTTGGTCTGATGCCTCACCAATCATGTTGTACTTCAGAGTGATCATTGAAAGTGATTCTAAAATTATTGTGGATTGGATTCGGGCTAGAAAGTGTACGTTGTGGTATTTATGGGATTATTGGGAAGTGCTCATGGCCGAACTTCAAGGAGTTATGTTTAGGGTGGTCCATCAATTCCGTGAGCGAATCAAGCTGCAAATTTTCTGGCTAGACAAGGTGAGCTGGGCTCTAATTCTTTTTATTATAACTATGACCAGCTGCCAAGATTTTTAAAGGGCATTGTTCGGATTGATAAAGTGAGCCTCCCGGCCATTCGTATGTAATTGTTTGTTTTTCTTTTTAGGCCTGTTTAGTTTTTATGTGTTTCCTTTTTATAGGCCTGTTTAGCTGTTGTGTTGTTTTGGTTGTTTTGGTTGTTTTGTTTTGGTTGGATATAAGGGATGGTCTTTAGTGTTTTATCTGTAAATCCCCTATATCGGTCTTGTTACCACGGTATTCATCCGCCATAAGTAAGGGCTATTAATAAAATTGGAACGGGGTCATTATTGGACAAGTGGCCTTCGGCTCTTCTTTAAAAAAAAAAAAAATCCTTTAGGTGCACATGTTACCATGCTACGTGTCAACCATCATACACTCCAAATTCAATTCAAGCCTAAACAAATATCAACCTTAACAATGGGATTGATAAATTCACCCAAAAATTATCTTAACTCCAAAAATATCCACAGAAAATAATAAATAAAATTCTCTAGATAAAATAATAACCTCAATAAACCGTAACCTAAAACTCTCCAAAGTTCAAGTACTAAATCTTATTACTCGTACTTGGTGATAGAATCATATTACCTATAGAACATAAGAGTACCACCAATCATCATGAAATACCATACACCATACATAAATTTATGTCATAACTTCAAAACCCACTAAATTCATTCCTAATTTTTTCGAATAAGACTACAAAATATAAGACTATTTTCGTATTAACACATGCACCATTATTAAAAGCAAAACTTCCTAACCTCTCCTTTAGAAACTTCCATATCTCATGCTCTACAACTCTTTTATTATTTATCTTTAAAACTTAATTATAACAACAAAACAATAATAGTTCAAGATACTTACTGATAAGTTTATACAGTTAGGAAGGTTTGCTCCTCACCTTATTTCTATGGGTGGTTCCAGGAAGGTTTACAAATGCATATTATGACACAAGTAGCATGCTTGGAGATTAAGGATTTTCAAAAGTTGGTGCATGTGGCCTCTATCGCCGAACTGAGCAACGTAATTGGTTGATTGCTTTGACTGGCGTAAAGAGGTGGACATTTAAGGGCAAGGGAACTAGTTCAAGTTCCACTTAGAAATTTGTTTCTAGGATAAGAGTACACTCGTCAACTACTCCTGAAGTGCACACAAAAGGAAGGACACTAGTGTGTAGTCTTTGTCATAGGGCTCATGAGGGAGAGTGTCATCAAGCTCCACTCTTATGTTACACTAATGTAAGTACCTGAGGAAGAAGGACCAATTCCGCCTGAGCAAGACAAGGAGCCATCTCTCCATTAATAGAGATTTTGTTGTTCGATTGGATTTGTATTACTTAGTATGGCGAGAGCTAGAGTTTGAGGGTGGAGGGGAAACTCAAAACCCAGGTGATGACCAATGCTCATACGGCATTAGCTGGGCGTTGCTCATGCGAGAGGGACAGCGGCAGCAGTAGTGGCGGGCTGGGCTATAGCAAGAGTTGGTCACTAGTGGAGGACCGATGCTCGTATGGGTGGGTGGTGGTCACTAAAGGAGCACGGGTAAAGTTAGGAGGATACAAGAATGGAGGGAAAGGGTGGGGGGCGGCGGCTGTAGCAAAGGACGAACCCTAAGTGCCCTCCACTATTTGCAATCGGGCTGGGCTTGTGCTTAGGCTGGGCTGGGCCCAGAGGAGTGTGTTTTTTCTTTGTATTTAATCAGTGTGTTCTTTCATTGTATTTAATTTCATGTCCTATCTGTATTTCCTAGAAAAATAAAAATCTAAAAATGTAACGCCATTCGGACCTAGGTTCGAATGGATTTTGTGTCCCCGCTCAGCGTTGTCGGAGAAGATGGGGTTTCCAACTCCATATCCCAATTAATAGGGTATGGAGGTTTGTTTGTTGGGTTATTGTTACCTATATCTTAGATAGATGGGTGCTATCTCTCAGACTTCTGTTTGAGGAGACTGCGATCTGGACTAGACCATGCCAGCCGCGGAAGTGTGCTGGGAAGTTATTAACGATTGAAATTGGCTTTCTTAAGTCAACTTTGTATGTCCTCTTTCTTGAATGGAACGAGATCCGCTTCTATAAAAAAAAAGTATATTCTTTTATAATAATTCACACATACTAGTGTAGTATTCAATTTAACTATATAAGTTCTAGACTTTTTATACAAGTATATATGATCAAATGTGTAAAAATCTATTTACAAAAGTAATATATATATTATAATTTATTATGCCAAAAATGTATTTATCATTGATATATATATATATTAAAAGTAAGTTTATATTAATAACTTAATATTAATGTTTATGTTTAACATTAAAATTTTATGTTATATTAATTTAATATTATAAGATTAAAATTTAGATGTTATAACAAATGTTATATTAAAAATTATAAGATTAATTTTTATGTTATATCACATGTTATAAAATTAATAGACTTGAATAATTAGATTAGAATTTCATGTTATATAATTTAACAATTTAAAAATAATATATATAATATAATATAAAAGTCATAAATATATATACAGGTCCGGTTCGGTTTAAATCAGTTTTTAAAATATGAAAATTGGTACTACATCGGTTTAGGATGTGATGCCCCGATTTCCACATACAAAACAATATAGGAAAAGTGACGTCAAGATGATGACAACGTGGGTCACGTATCCCAACAATAAGTGCTCAAGTGTGTGCAACGTGCAACTAGAGCACCAAAGAGTCTCAACGGTTAAAATAAATCAGTCTACTAAGTACCAGAATTTTAAATACAAAAATAACCAAAATAAATATCCGTTGAAAAGTTATACAGTCATCCAAAAATACAATAAAAAGCCAAATACATACACGAGAGAAATAATTTCCATAAACCAAATCAACAATAACCACATGCCACCTTCTCCAGGGAACCGATCCCACAAGCACCACATCCACATCTACACCTAAAATCTACAGTACCATAAAGTGGTACCGCAGGTAAGTAATAATCCAAACAATCTCCAAGATTAAAATACATTAATGCTACCAGCCATGCATGTATATGATGTACTATGTACCATATCCAAAACATTATTTTTCTCTGAAAAATGAATACTTTCCAACACACGCCAAAATCTTATTTTTGACCCAAAAACATAATCCATCATTTTCACAGAAAATGATTTGCACAAAAATATTTGTCGAACACTGTAGGCGGGAATCACAGGCGAGACTCTATCACCATCCCTACCGTCTGCACCGTAGGCGGGAATCGCAGGCGAAACTATACCACCATCCCTGCTTATCACCATCCCTATGCGTACACCATAAGCGGGAATCGCAGGCAGGACTATACCACCATCCCTACAGTTCCTTTCCACACAATACAAAAACCCATTAGAGCACTGTAGGCGAGAATCACAAGCGGGACTCTACCACCATCCCTATCGCGTGCACCGTAGGTGGGAATTACAGGCGGGACTGCACCACCATTCCTGCTTACCACATCCCTACTCGTACACCGTAAGCAGGAATTGTAGGCGAAACTATACCACCATCCCTACAGTCTCTTTTCCTTTTTCCCACAAAAATTCAGTTTTCCAATGAACACATGAACATGAATGCAATTACACGAAAACTCAATTTTCAATTTACAAACATGAACATGCGTGCACATGCAATGTACCAGACCAACAACAATATCCAATAATCAACCAATAACCAAACACACAAATACTCCGTTCTCAATCCATCCGACCCCCATAACTCCTCGGACTCAGTCCGGCACAACCAACCAATCACAATAAAATTAAATCAGTCAGCGCAAAAATATATTAAAATCTCAAAAAATGTTTGGAAAAATACTTATAGCGCTTTATAATAATTTTTGAAGGATCACAGAGGAGCTGGAAGCGCCAAAATTGCAACTCCACAGCATAAAAACACTGTGGCCGAAATACACAGTATACCCAATTTCAAATGGGGTCAAACGAAAGCTAGGGAACAGTAGGGTAGGACCTATGGAGGGTGGTGAAGCTAGTGGTGGCCGGACGGCGACGCTGGAGCTCAAAAAGTTGTGCGGCTTAGGCGGTGCGTGCAAGCTATTGCCGGCGAGGGAGGGGCTGAAATCACGGTGGTGGGGTTGCCGGAGGCTGGGGAAGAGAGGGAGAGGGGCGGTGCTGGCCATGAGCAGCGCACAGCGGCGCTGGGTGGGGAGAGGTGTTCGACCGAAGGAGAGAAAGGAGAGAGAGTCAAGCGGAAGAAAGAGGAATCGAAGGAAAAATGAGAGAAAAAAAAGAAAGAAAGAAAAGGAAAAGAAGATAAAAAGAAAATATGATGAAAAGAAATGAGGTCCAATCCTCACATCTTGGGGTCCCAAAAATGATCCAACGAAAAAGATTTTAAAACTACAAGATAAATAAAATAATTCAAACGCAGTGAAAGACTTAAATAAAACAATACTAATTTTAAAATCCATAAACAAACTAATTTAAATTAAAGAGCACTTTAAATGCAAAATAGCAATTAAAAATAAGAAAACACATTAAAAATTATAATTTTTACGACTTAAAATATTATAAAATAATATTTCAAAACTCTCTTAATTTTAAAACAAGAGAATAAATCATTCAATTAATTAAAATAATTTTTCATTAAAAATACACTAAATTCGTGAAGTCAAATATTAACGCAAAGGCAGTTATAAGATACAACACCGAACACACTAGAGAAGACCATACTATCAACAACTCCCAACAAGCATGAGTAATACTCTCCCAAGTCTACTCCCATAGGCGATTTCCATAATATTTGCATTAGTCTCCCCGTACTCCTAGGGTGGCTATGAAATCTGAAATCTACATTCTACAAGAACCTTAATACAACACCTAATAAATTTCAATGGTTATCTTCACACAATAAACTACTAAACTCAATCAACTCTTAAAATATAACTTCCAAACCTTCCTTGTATTCTATATCTTTGGAAACCTAATGACCACTCCCAAAGTCAACCATCAATAAGCACAATTTGCCCAACCAAATGATTAATCTCTACTTATAAGTATCGTCTCAAATTTTCAAATCATCAAGAGTTCCTTAAAAAATAATACAAGATTGGAATCCTTAATCATATCACAAAACACTATTGAGTATGAGGCAGCTCAACACTTACTACCCAGAAAACTCTCACCACAATTGGTAGAAAATTCTTGATTTTCTAAAACCATGAATTAATACACTTTCATTAAACGCATCCAGAATTCCTTCTTGAGTCTGCACTATCTATTATCCTTAAATTAATGTCGATCAATCCTGAAACTTGCCACTATAACCTCGAACTAATAACAATTATTTTCCTAGATCCAATCAAAATCTACAATCCTCAAATAAATACACAACTAAATCAATACCTTCAATCCTCAAAGAAATATTCTCCTTAAAAATTCTTATATAACTAACTCAACTCTGATCAACCCTATTTTAATGATTATAGTCTAATCAGTCTCCAAAATAAATCAAGCTAGCACCCCAAGCTTGCATAATTAAAACCTAAATCTTAATACCAATTAATCCTCAAATCTGCAATTCTAAAACCTCAAATTAAAATAGAATCACACTCCAAAATCTGTAAAATCGAAGAACCTATATCCAGTAATAAATCAATCAACTCCCGAAGCCTTTCAAATTTAAGACATTAAATAATAATTAATCATTTCCTATAGTCTACAGAACCTTAAACCTTTGGTGAAATTCTTATAAATTCATCCTTAAAGTTTGTTGATCTTACAACCTCCAATTCTAAAGCCTCGTATCAAATTTCTATAAAATCTAAAACCTCAATTATTCTACGAAAGAGATCACCCAGACCATAATGTTCCTTACAAGCCTCGATAATACCCAAGCAAACCGGATTAATAAAAATTCAAGCCTACCACATTAAATATTAATACCCAACAATGACATTTTCGGTCGTATCATCTTCCTGCCATAGCGTAACCCTTAACCCTACTTAAGTATTCGGATAAAAATTTTAGATAAGAGCAAAAGCAACACCCAAATTCAAACAAAATAATACGACATAAAAAAAATTAAAGTAGAGTAAAACTAACAAAATATAATAACATACAATAAATTAAAACCGTTAAAAATAACATACTTCAAATCAAATAATTTCAAATCACAATTTTAAAACTTTCTGGTACTACACCTAAAGGACATGTGGTTTTACCCAAAGTCGAACTGCTCTGATACCACCTGTGACGCCTTGATTTCCACGTACAAAACAACATAGGAATCGTGACGTCAGGATGAGGACAACGTGGGTCACGCATCCCAACGATAAGTGCTCAAGTGTGTGCAACGTGCAACCAGAGCACCAAAGAGTGGCAGCAGTTAAAATAAATTAGTCTACTAAATACCAGAATTTTAAATACAAAAATAACCAAAATAAATATCCGCTGAAAAGTTATACAGTCATCCAAAAATACAATAAAAAACCAAATACATACACAAGAGAAATAATTTCCATAAACTAAATTAACAATAACCACATGCCACCTTCTCCAGGGAGCCGATCCCAAAAGCTCCACATCTACATCTGCACCCAAAATCTACGGTACCATAAAGTGGTACTGCAGGTAAGTAATAATCTAAACAATCTCCAAGATTAAAATACATTAATGCTACCAACCATGCATGCATAGGATGTACTATGTACTAGATTCAAAATATCATATTTTTCCAAAAAATGAATATTTTTCAACACACGCCAAAATCTCATTTTTGACCCAAAAACATAATCTGTCATTTTCACAGAAAATGATTTACACAAAAATATTTGTCGGACACTGTAGGCAGGAATCACAGACAAAACTCAACCACCATCCCTACCATGTGCACCGTAGGCGGGAATCGCAGGCGGGACTACACCACCATCCCTGCTTACCACCATCCCTATGCGTACACCATAGGCGGGAATTGCAGGCGGGACTATACCACCATCCCTGCTTACCATTATCCCTATAGTCTTTTTTCCTTTTTCCGACAGAAATCCAGTTTTCCAATGAACACATAAACATGAATACAATGACACGAAAACCTATTTTCCAATTTACAAACATGAACATACGTGCACATGCAATGTACAAAACCAACAACAATATCTAATAACCAACTAATAACCAAACACACAAATACTCTGTCCTCAATCCATTCGACCCTCATAAATCCTCGGACTCAGGCCGGCACAACCAACCAATCACAGTAAAATTAAATGAGTCAGCGCAAAAATATATTAAAATCTCAAAAAATGTTTGAAAAAATACTTATAGCGCTTTATAATAATTTTCGAAGGATCACGGAGGAGCTGGAAGCGCCAAAACAACAACTTCACAATGTACAAACACTGTGGCCGAAATACACAGTATACCCAATATCAAACGGGGTCAAACGAAAGTTAGGGAATGGTAGGGTAGAGCCTATGGAGGGTGGTGAAACTAGTGGAAGCGACGGTTGGCCGTGGGTGGCGGCCGAAACGGCGGTGGAAGGCCAAAAAGGCTGAAACGGAGATGAGCTCGTGGAGGTGGCTCCGGCGACGGATAGGAGCCGAAACTGGGTGGGTTAGGACAACAAGGGGCTGGTGATGAAGTGGTGAAGAGGTGGTGGCCGGACGGCGGCGCTGGAGCTCAAAACGCCATGCGGCTTAGGCGGTGCGTGCAGGCTATTGCTGACGAGGGAGGGGTTGAAATCATGGTGGTGGGGTCGCCGACGGCTGGGGAAGAGAGGGAGAGGGGCAGTGCTGGCCACGAGCGGTGCACAGCGGCCATGGGTGGGGAGAGGTGTTCAGCCGAAGGAGAGAGAGAGAGAGAGAGAGAGAGAGAGAGAGAGAGAGAGGAACCGAAGGAAAAAGGAGAAAAAAAAAAGAAAGAAAAGGAAAAGAAGAGAAAATTAAAAGACGGAGAAAAGAAATGAGATACAATCCTCACATCTTGAGATCCAAAAAATGATCCAATGAAAAAGATTTTAAAACTACAAGCTAAATAAAATAATTCAAACGCAGTGAAAGACTTAAATAAAACAATACTAATTTTAAAATCCATAAACAAACTAATTTAAATTAAAAAGCACTTTAAATGGAAAATAGCAATTAAAAATAAGAAAATACATTAAAAAAAATAATTTTTACGACTTAAAATATTATAAAATAATATTTTAAAACTCTCTTAATTTTAAAACAAGAGAATAAATCCTTAAATTAATAAAAATAATCATTCATTAAAAATACACTAAAATACGGGGTGTTACATAGGATCAGTTTTGGTTCTTAAGAACAGGTACCATACCGGACCGCTTACAAACCAGATCGAATCCACCGGTTCAATCCAATCCGATTTGATTTAACTAGTTTTTCAGTTTTTTTTACACCCCTACTTGGCACCACGAATTCTCGCCAGACCCTTTATCGAGGAATAACTTTAAAAGTATTATAAACTTAAAAAATTGTTTGAATATAAATTTTTAATATAATTTTTGTTTTAAAATTTATAAAAGTTGTATTGATTTTTATGTTTTGTTTTGAAATTTGTAAAAATTCTATTGGTTTTAAGTTTGGATAATGATTAGATGAAAAAAATTAAAAATAAAAAAGTGTTTTGTCTTTAAGTTATGTTTGAAGAATGTTGTTATACATAAACCAGTTTGCTAATACATCACTTATAATATGATCCATTATAACTTTAAAAAATTAAAACGTCAATATTTTTAGCACAACTGATGTAGAAAGCTTCTATATTAGCAATGTGTAAAAGGTGTTTGAGCATAAGAGAAATGGAATGAAAGGAAGAAGTGGAAAGCTGAAGTATCGAAAAGTGGCCTTAAGTGTACGTGAGAGGAGCACGTGGTCATTAAGTGGCAATTTACTGTAATACCCTTATTGTAACTGAAATACCAGAAGTAACAGAATTAACTTATCTTTACTTGTATAAAAGGGATACGAAAGTGGCTCATCATCAAAAGAGACGTGGTTGCGGCTGTTCAAAATTTCTTTAGAAGTGGGAAACTTCTAAAACAAATAAACCACACCCACATAACTCTCGTTCCAAAAATAGTAAGCCCAGTTTCCCCTAAACATTTCCTTCCGATAAGCCTGACAAATGTCATTTATAAAGTCATCACAAAAATTCTTACAAATCGCCTAAAAAAATCCCTTCCAACCATTATTTCCCCTTTCTAAACAGCCTTTGTACCTGGCTATAACATCAAGGAAAACTCTATAATTGCTCATGAGATGTTTCATCATCTAAAGTATCATAAAGGGAAGAAATGTCAAATGGTTTTAAAGCTAGATATGGAAAAAGCTTTCGTTTTTATTGAATGTAATTTTATTTATGTTGTCATGAGAGTTTTGGGTTTTAACTCAATCTGGATAAATCTCATTAAGGAATGTATTTCGATGACCACTTTCTCTATTCTCATCAATGGATTACCAAAAGGTTTTTCCAAAGCACAAAGGGGTCTTCGACAAGGTGACCCTATCTCACCCTTTCTGTTCATTCTATGTACGGAAGTACTCTCAAGATTATTGGCTAGATCAGAAGCTTTGCAAAAGCTAGAAGGTATTAAAATTAGCAGAAACAGCCCTCCAATATCTCACATTCTGTTTGCAGATGATTTAATTATCTTCGCAAAATCAAAAGGAATGTCAATTCAGCGATCAATACTACAATAGAGAAATATCAAGCATGGTCCGGCCAGCGCATCAATCAAAGCAAATCCTCTATTTTCATCACCCAAAACACTAGTCAAGCAACTAGAAGAGTAATCTCATAAAACATGCCATACAAAGAGTCAACCTCAAAAATAAAACACTTGGAAATGCTGACAACTTTTGGTCGATCCAAGAAAGAGGACTACAAAGAAATGCTGGAGAAAATAAACAAGAGGCCAGATGGTTGGAAATACAAAATGCTCTCTCAAGCTGGTAGAACAATGCTCATCAGAATTGTAGCAAGTACCATCCCCACTTACCAAATGTGAATGCATATGCTTCCAAAATCAATCTACAAGAAATTGAACACTAGTTACAAAAATTTTTGGTGGGGTAAATCAAAAGATCAAAAGCACAAGCTCTGTCTAAAATCATGGAAAACTATTTGCCAACCAAAAAAAGATAGTAGACTAGGATTACGCCTGATGAAAAATATGAATGTAGCCTTGTTAGCAAAGACAGGATGGGAATTGAGCCAACCAAATAATAGAATCTGGCACAAATTGTTATCCAAGAAATATCTGAAATCAAGCGTCTTCGAATTAGCATCTCAAAAAGTAACTGACTCGAGTCTCTGAAAAGGAATCCTAAAGAGAAGACCATTGCTGGAAAAAGGTAGATGTTTCAAAATTGCAAATGGTTTGTCTATGAGAGCTTGGCTTGATCCCTCGACCCCAACTCTGGAAAATTTTAAACCCTTTCCTCTCACCCATACAGCTGACCTCTTAACCACTCTCAAGGTCTCATATCTGATTATCCAGAATAATAGATTTTGGAATTTCCCATTGTTAACATCTCTATTCCATCAAGAAAGCATAAAGGCTATTCTAAAAATTCCTCTACCAAACTCCAACCGTTTTTCGGATTGCTCCATCTGGACTAGAACCCAAAATGGCATCTTCTCAGTTAAAAGTGCCCACCATCTTGCCTCAACTATTGCAAACTCTAGTAGAGAAGCAATCCTGGATATCCTATGGAGGAAAATTTGGAATCTCAAGATCCATGACCACCATAAGTTCTTTTTATGGAAGATACTTTAGAATATTCTACCAACAAGAGAGCACCTTAAAAGGTTTATTCCAAGCATTCCCTCTATAACTTGCCCACTTTGTGATGAAAAAAAAGAGACCCTCCTACACCTATTCTGTAATGCCCGTATTTGTGGTGGGTGTTTTTACAAAATATTTTAGAAAGGACGATGGGAATTTATGTTCCATTCAAAACATTTTACTTATGTTTCCAGGGTGCAAGACTCTACGTTATAAAATAAAATATACTTTTGGGATAAAAGAGTGGAAAATATAAATCTTAAAATAAAAGGCCTCTTATACAGTTAAGACTTTCGTGCCTAGACTTTTGTGCTCTTCCCCTTTGGCCATGTCCATCTAGGGCATACTCCTCATACAGTTCCTGTGGGGGGAGAGACACACATAAAAATTAAAATGAGTCGAATACTCAGTAAGCATTACTTCATACCGTTAAAATATAGCAACATAGGTTTTTAGTCATGCACTTATCATTCGATACGTATTATACATACATGCTTACATGCGTTCCTTTGCAAACATCACTGGCGGGGCTCTCTTCTTTAAAAGAAAATGATTTTTTTTTTTTGTAAAACGTTTCTCCCGCTAGTGCCTTCATTTCTTGAAGAATGCCATGCATTCATACATTCTTTTCTTTTCACTTTCATAGGCTAATGCACACTGTTACGCTCCGCGTGCTAGGGTTAGCAGCCCTATGGCCAATGGATTCGCCAGTGGCCACGGGTTGGAATCTTATTTGGTCAGGGTGCAGCACTGGGTGCACTATAGATACTACTACCCGGCATTGCAATCTACCCATTCATTCATTGGGTACCTCTTTCATTCATGTGGCCCTTACGTATCTTCATATATTCATGCTTTCATGCCTTTCTTTCATTTCATTCGTTCATTCATGTCAGCTCTAAAGAGCTGGAGCTTTCATTCATTCATGTGCATGAGCATGAGCTTTCATTCTTTTCTTTTCTTTTCATTCATTTCATGCTTTCATGGGAAAAACATCATTTCATGAGAAAACATGGTTTGGGGCACTAGCCCAAAAATCATCTTTCATGCCACGTGTTTTCATGGGAAATACGTATAATAGATACTACATATAGTCATCTATTCACATGTGTACAACTAATACCTTGGTTGCGTGAAAAGGGGCTGCTAAAGAAGGCCGTACATACTTATACTTTAAAAATGTTCTGCTTTCGTAAAATGTTTGCCTTTTTAAAGGAAAAGGATTTGTTTTCTTCGTTTTCGAAGAGAAAGTGTTTCGTTTTCATTTTCTTATCTTTTAAAAAACTCTGGAAGAGTATGAATATAACATTTACCTGGACTCCATGCTACCTTCATACCATGCACTTCATTCATATGCGTGTCAGATGGCAACCTACATGCATACACATAACCTTAACGTCATTCTCTATCTAGTGTATAAGAAACTGAACTAGAAATAGAGCTATGCTTTACTTAGAACACTCTCCTTCCATACCGTGCTCTTTCATGTCCCTTACTATGATAAACCTTTGGGGACCCATTTACTGGTACTACTTCTTTCAACCTGACATTCTACTTTGAGTGCTTACTCGCTAGAGTGAACCCATGATTCACCTTAGAACTAAAACACTAAGACTTCTGTCTTATTCTTCTTGTTAACCATGTTCCGACACATAACTCAGACCGACTAAGTCACGTATCTCATTCTTAGACAGTACACTCGTCATTACCTTCATGTATCTTAGCTCACTCTAATCCTTATGACCATCCATACACATCACATGGCTCTAAGCCACTCTGAGACTTAAGTACCGTATAACCATACTTAGGACAAATTACCCATTATATACAGTAAATCCATCCGGCACATGTGTTTAACAAGGATACACACGTACCTTACCCCTTTATCGTCTAAGACCAACATATAATACATTGATCACAGGCTCGCATGGACAAACGCTATACTCCGATACCAACCTTCTCTTACCCGGCTAGCACGACTCTTCATGCTACCCATCCCTCTTGAAGTTCATCCTAACACTTAACACAATAGGACTTCATTTATAACTACACCTTACATCAATCCATATAGCTCGAGACTGTTCCCAAGCTACACAGTGACCTCGTCCCGTTAGTTGACATACATCCTAACTCATCATAGCACAACTTCTTGGTTGGCCACATCACTTCATGATGTTGCCCAGTCATGCTTCCGATGCATGCACTACTTTAATACCTTCCAGCCACTTCGCACATGATCTCGGCCATAAGCCGACTATACGGTGACACTCATCACCTCAGGCTATAGGCCACACTTCACAATACAGTCCACAACACTACACAGCATACTTTTTAACTACGCCCAACACTTCACGTACACAATACACCACATCACCATACTACACAACGAACTCCACAAACTAGCAGCACAGTCCATAACTTAATCCACCAACTAGCATCTAACATAAATAACAAGAGATAGAGAATTATATCATTGACAGGATAACCTGTGTGAGGCATGGAAGTGGAGGGGAAAGCTTGGCTAGTTGTGGCTGACCATGGAGGGACTCAAGAGGTTGCTGGTGAAGCCGTGATGGCTCGGTGGAGGTGGCACGGTGGTCCACCACGACAGAAGAGAGGGACCCTTGCATGAGAAGGAGAGAGGTGAGTGAGAGAGAGTGGAGGAGCATGGGTGGTGGATCGGAGTTGGGGATGGCTGGGATGGGTCGGTGGTGGCCGGAGGAGGCTGGAGATGGTGGTTAAACACTGTGGGTGGTGGCGTACGGCAGTAGAGGTGGAGAAAACCCTTGTGGATAGGTGGACTACGTGGGAGCAGACTGCGGTGAGATGGAGGCCGAGCTTGCTGGAGGAGGATGGCGGATGGAAAGGGAAGCTACCGTGGAGGTGATGGCATCGTTGGGCGGCGCACGACGGTGCAGTGAGCACAAAGACCATTAGGGCTATACACAGCCAGCGGGGAGAGAGAAAGAGAGAGAGGCTGGGATGGGGGAGCTCACCGGAGGGAGGTGGAGCTAGTGGTGGCAACGGTGAGGCCTACCAGAGCATGGTGGCGTCGGGTTGTGCAGTGGAACAATTGGCTGAGAGGGAGAGCTGTGAATAGTGCAAGCTGAATGAGAGGGAGGAGAGAGAGAAAGGGGAAGGAAGAGTGAGGGAGAAAGAGAGAGGGCTAGGGTTTTATTCTAAAACCCATCGTCTTGGGATCTACAAAACGATCTAACGATGGACCTTAAACACCGATTTAAAATGCATAACAGTTTATTTAATTAAAAGCACTAAGATGAATTAAGATAGAATATTATTTAAAATAATATTTTTTCATCATTAATAAAATGATGAAGTCTTAGTTTACATATTTAAGAGAATTAAATCATTAAATTAATTTAAAGCTGCCAACATAATTTAAATTATGTAATATTTTAATTAGTATCACATAGTATCTTTAGAAATCACGCTATCAAGGTCTGGCACGCATAACAAGACTCACAGTCACTAGGGAGAAGCAGACAGTTACATCCTCAATATGTTTCATCTTTAGAATTTGCTTACGTCAGAAAGAAGAAAGAAGCGGGATGTTACATATTTATTGAATACCCCATATCTAGAATTCTTTGGAGTCATTGCAAATGGCCTTTAAATTTATCCTCCGTGGTGGTAAACTCAATGAATGATTGGTTTCAATTCATTCTACACCCCAAGCAAAAACTCAACCTTACCTCCCACGAAAACCATCCTTTCAAAATTTTTGTAGGCCTAATTCTAGATTTTATTTGGAGGCTTCGATATGACCAAGTCCATAATCACAAAGACCTCTCTCTTCACAATCTTTCACAACATTTGAATCTCTCTTATCAAGAAAATCTACATACATGGAAATAAAAGATCAACACTAAAGTGGAGAAAGAATGGCAAAAACCTCTTGCAAATCAAATATGCATGTCCTTTGATGCAGTAGTTAGGAATTCCTTTTCTCTAGCCCCAGCAGTGAGCAGAAACTCAACAGAAGAAGTCATTGAAATCTGGACTGAGGCAAATTTTACAACCCCGGTGATTTCAGAGGCGCTAGCGGCAAAATTAGCCTTCAGAATGATTGAACATCTCAACTATCCCTCAATCTCTTTAGTCGGAGACTCTCAGTTAGTGATTTCTTCTATTTATAAGGAAGAACAGATCTGGCAAATAGCATCAATTTCTTATGACATTGCAAATTCGTTGAAATCTCACTCAGGTTGGAGATTTCACAAGATAGATCGATTCCAAAATCGATTTGCGCATTTGGTTACGCAATGGGCAACTACAAACTCTTTATTTGGTAACATTCCGTTAGAAATTATTCCTACTACTATTTTGTATATTGATAGTGGGAAAGACCCTCCTTGATGACTGTAATATTCTTTTCTTTATTTTCTATATATGCAAGCTTGCTTAGGGGGAAAAAAAGAAAAAACAAAAAGAAAAAAAGGGATTTCAAGTGAAGTAATATGCATTGAAGAGTTTTCATGCAATTCTGCATTCTTGGAGGCATTGGTTCCTCGAAAACCAGAGTTCATTTCTTCTCTCAATTTCTTTTGCAATTGTTTCCTGTCTTAATTCTTTCTATAATTCATGATTTTGCAGCAATTCATTGGGTTCTTAACAAAGTGTCATTAGAGCAGTTCTTTTTTGGGGTCATGGCAGAAGGTACGCATTTTAAAGACTTGGAGAAGATGATTCTTGGGTTGAAGTAACACCAAGAACAGTAGGAGAAGATGGTGGAAGACCATCAAGGAGTGATGGATGAGTTGAGTTCGAAGATGGATTTGTTGTTGGAAGTAGTAAATGGAGGCAGAATCAGGTCTTGAAATGGTCATGTGAGGGGCCAGGAAGAAGCTTGTAATGATAATTCTGTGCTATGTTGGGGAATGAAATTCAGGTTGATAAAACTGGATTTTCCTAGGTTTGATAGAGAAAATCCAACGGGTTGAATTTATAAAGCAAATCACTATTTTGCTTTGAACCCTGTGCCAGAAGTACAGAAGATTTGATGGCCTCATTTTACATCAACGGGAGTCCTTTAGTATGGTTTCAAGATGTTGAAGAAACAGGTACTTTTCGTTCTTGGGATTCTTTCACAAAAACTTTGATGGTTCGATTTCGTAGTTCCTCTTATGATGATCCAATGGAGGCAATTACTAGATTGAGGCAAACTTCCACAGTCTCAGTTTATAAGTCTCAGTTTGAAGTGTTGTCAAATAGGTTGAGAGGGCTTTCTGAAAGTTACAAGCTAAGTTGCTTTCTTAGTGGACTCAAGGATGAAATTAGGTTACCAGTATGCATGTTGCATCCTAATAACTTGAGTTTAGCATTTGGATTGGCCAAGATTAACGAAGAATATGTCACAAGTTTGCATGGCAATAGTAGAGAAGGGGGTCATCACATTCCATTTCTGCCTTTATCATCAGGAGGCTCTAATCTTGCTGCTAATGTTAATAAGCAAGTTACTAGCCAAGCTGTTGTTCAGAACTACAAGGGTAATAACTTTAAAAGCTTTTTTCCTATTAAAATAGTTAGTCCTTTAGAGATGAAAGAAAGGAGAGAAAAATGGCTATGCTATTTTTGTGATGAAAAGTGGAACAGCCACCATTGTAAAAAAGCTAAAATTTAGCTCATGGAAGGAATGGATTTGTTTGATAATAGTGAGTGTGAAGAAGAAGAGTTGACTAAAGAAGTGTTAGCAAGTGGGGACTGTGGTGATAAAGATGGGGAGACTCCTGAGATTTATTTACATGCAATAGCTGGAGTTCTAAGTCCACGGACTATGAGATTGAGTGGATAGGCACATGGCTGCTCAGTAGTGATATTAGTGGATATAAGAAGTACTCATAACTTCCTTGATCCTCTAATAGCCAAGAAGGTAGACTTAAAGATTGGTAAATGCCAATTGATTGAAGTTCGTGTGGCTGATGGAGATAGAATGAGCAGTGAATGAGTGGTGGAGAAGGTGGATCTCAAGGTGCAAGGGAATCAGTTTGTGACAGATTTTTTCTTGTTACCTTTGGGATGTTGTGATGTTGTATTGGGTACAATGGTTGAGGACTTTGGGCCTGTACTATGGGATCTTAATTCCCTTACTATGTCTTTTAAAGATGATAACAAGTCAATGATTTTAAAAGGCTTGAATCCTAGTTGTTCTGATATTGTACAAGATGTTCAAATCTGCCAATTAACAACAATGGAGAGAAAGAGCATGTTCTTGCAGATTGTGAAAAATAAATGTGAGGAATCAGTAGAAGGCATTGATCAAGAGATGGAGAATGTGTTACAACAATATAGTAAAGTCTTTGAAGAACCTAAAGGACTTCCTCTAAACAGAAGTAGAGATCATCAGATTAATTTGAAAGAAGTGGCAATTCCTATTTCTGTAAGGCCATATATATATATCCCTTTTTTCATAAATCAAAAATTGAGAAGATTGTGAAGTAGTTGCTTGAAGTTGGGGTGATTAGAAGCAATCATCCTTTCTTTTCCCCTGTGTTACTTGTGAGGAAAGCTGATGGCACATGGCATATATGTATTGATTATAGAGCCTTGAACCGAGACACCATCAAAGATAAGTTTCCAATTCTTGTAATTGATGAATTTTGGATGAATTGTTTGGAACCACTGTTTTCTCAAAACTGGATTTAAGATCTGGGTATCACCAGATTCGAGTAAGGGAAAGGGATATTGAAAAAAAACAGTGTTTAGAACTTACCAATGGCGTTATGAATTTTTAATAATGCCTTTTGGTTTAACAAAAGCTCCTGACACATTTCAAGCTCTTTTTAAGTAAGTTTGTTATTGTCTTTTTTTATGATATACTCGTGTATAGTAAGACAAAAGAGGAGCACTTGAAACACCTTTCTATGGTGCTGGAAACCTTAGCTAATCATACTTTGTTTGTTAAGAGGAGTAAGTGTAGATTTGCATGTGTTGAAATAGACTACCTTGGTCATTTGGTATCTGCTGAAGTTGTTAAGACAAATCCTTCTAAACTAAAAGCCATGGTTGAATGGCCACTACTAAAGTCTATTAAATCCTTGAAAGTGTTTCTTGGGTTAATAGGATATTACAGAAAGTTCATAAAAAATTATGGACTTATTGCTGCACCTCTAACTATCTTACTGAGGAAAGATGCTTTTTTTTTTTTTTTGGAATGTGGAGGCTTCTGCAGCTTTTGAAGCATTGAAGAAAGCCATGAGTACTGTACCAGTGTTGGCCTAACCAGATTTTGAGAAGTCATTTTTAATTGAATGTGATGCATTCGGTCTTGGAGTGGGTGAAGTTTTGATGCAAGGGGGAAGACCCTTGTCTTACCTTAGTCAAGTTTTGAAGGGAAAAGCTTTGGATCTATTGGCTTATGAAAAAGAGTTGCCTGCTCTTGTGTATGCTGTTAAGAAATGGAGACCTTATTTATTAGGAAGAACTTTTGTTATTAAGACTAATCATCAAAGTCTTAAGTTCTTGCTTGAGCAGAAAATTGGAACACCTTCATAGCATAAATGGATTAGTAGGTTTCTTGGCTATGATTTCATAATAGAGTATAAGAAAGGGAAGGAAAATGTGGCTGCAGATGCTTTGTCAAGGAAGCATGAAGTGAGTCAAAAGGGCCTATATGCAATGCTATTACAGTTTTAGATCCCATTTGGCTTGAGCAACTCCAAGATGTAGAAGTTTATGATATTTGTAAGACAATTCAACAAGGGAAGTTAGATGGAAATGGGTATGAAGTTAAAAATGGATTGTTGTTTAAAAAGGGAAAGTTATTTTTCTCCAAACTTTCTCCTTTTAAGAAGCAAGTATTGGATTTTATCCATAGTAGTGCAGTGGGAGGACATTCTGGAAAACAGAAATCTTTGCATCGAGCTAAATCTGATTTTTGTTGGTCTGGTATGAAGAGGGAAATTAAGGCGTTTATTAAGCAATGTTCCATCTATCAGCCGTGTAAGGCAGAGAATGTACACCAAGCTGGGTTATTCAGCCACTACCTATCCCTACTAAGCCATGGATTGATATTTCCATGGACTTTATTGAAGCTTTGCCCAATTCACAAGGATATATAGTGGTTTTTGTAGTAGTGGATTGATTCACAAAATATGCACATTTTCTTCCTCTTTCTCATCCTTATACAGCAGCGTCAGTGGCTAAATTGTCCATTAATCAAGTCTTTAAGTTGCATGGGATGTCTGCCTTTATAGTACTGATAGAGATGCTGTCTTTATAAGTTCCTTTTGGAAGGAATTGTTTAGAATATATGGCACTAGTTTGAATTTCACCTCAACATGCCATCCATAGTCAGATGGTCAAACTGAGATTGTGAATAAATGTGTCCAACAGCATCTCAAATGCTTTGTGAATCAGAGGCCAAAGGAGTGGATGAAGTGGTTGTCATGGGCTAAGTGGTGGTATCATACAAATGTTCACTCTTCTACTAAGATGAAGCAAAAATGAAGCAACAATATGATAAGAACCATACACCTCGAGAATTTCAGGTAGGTGACATGGTTTATTTGAGGCTTCAAAAGTACAAGCAACATAATGTGGCTCATCCTGTTAGTTACAAGTTGGCACCAAGATTTTTTGGCCCATTTAAAGTTTTACAGTGTATTGGTGATGTAGCATACAAGTTGGAATTGCCTTCCAGTGCTTCAATCCATCCAATATTTCATGTATCTTCCTTAAAGAAGCATGTGGGATTAATAGCTATGATTTCATCTGCATTGCCTATGTTGGATTCGCATGGAGGATTCAGAATTGAGCCTGAATTAATTTTGCAAAAAAGGATGCGTGCACTGAATAACAAACCGTACATTGAATTACTTGTCAAATAGAAGGGTGCACCAGAGGAAGATTCATCATGGGTTCATATGGAGCAGTTGAGATGTTTGTACCCTAACCTTATGGGCAAGGTCTTTTGATGGAGAAGGGTATGTAAATTGTGTTTGAGCAGAAGAGAAACGGAATGAAAGGAAGAAGTAGAGAGTTGAAGTATTGAAAAAGGGCCTCAAGTGTACATGTGAGGAGCACGTGATCATTTACTGTAATGCCCTTATTGCAACTGAAAATACCAGAAGTAACAAAATTAACGTAACTTTACTTGTATAAAAGGGATACGGAAGTGAAGTAATATTCATTGAAGAGTTTTCACGCAATTCTGCATTCTTGGAGGCACTAGTTCCTCAAAAATCAGAGTTCATTTCTTCTCTCAATTTCTTACGCAATTGTTTCATTTTTTAAATCATTCTATAATTCACGATTCTACTGCAATTCTTCACCTGGTTTCTTAACACAATGTATTGAGTGTATATATTATACTTAACGAATAAATTTTGAATTAACAGGAAGAGCCTTTTAATTTTTTGTGCAAGTTCCCGTGGCTCAATTTATTTTAAAAATGGATCCACCAATGTCAAATGGATTTAGCTACAAGAAAAATAAATAAAAAATAATAATAATAATAATAACCATTGCCACACCTAGACGAACATCATCAAAAAAATTACAGAAAGTGCAATTTTTTTATTTTATTTTGTAAACATTTTTTTAAACCCCTTAATCATTTAGGTCCCGTTTGTTTATATAAAATTACTATCTCAATCATTACAATTTTTTCAAATTTTCATTCAAAAATATATTAAACAATTCAACTTTTTTAAATTTCAACATAAAAATAATATTAAAAAAATATATTTTGTCAATATTTTATTTAACTACTATTCAAAACATCTCATTTCATCTAATCTAAACTATGTATCTAAACGAGATTTAAAAGAAAACAACATCACAATCGGAAAGTATAAAGTATAAACTTTCCAATGAGAATATCATTTTTAATAATAATAGGTTGGAATCCACAATGGTAGATCTAAGATAATAAATATACATCACAGAGAATATATTCTATCAATATTTTATTTAATTATTTAAAATATTTCATTTTATCTGCTCTGAATTATGTATCTAAACGGGATTTAAAAGAAAACATCATCACAATCGGAAAGTACAAAGCATAAACTCCCCGACGAGAATATCATTGTTAATAATAATATAGGTTGGGATCCACAGCGGTAGATCTACGATAAGATATATACATCGCAGAGAACCGCTACACTCTCTCAAGTCCCAGTCCCTCGCACCGCATCGCGCCTGCACTTTGTGGGGTCAATAGAATCCCACTACCAAACAAACAATCCCCCCACTTCTCCGTTTCTGCAAACCCTAACCTCCCTCGCTCCTTCCCTCCCCCCTCTCTCTAGCCGGTAATCCCCTCGTCATTCCCAAACCCTCTAAAACACTAACCCTAATGGGTTCAGACATGGTCGTCCAGTTCTCGGACCAACACCCTAACTCAGTCGCCACCACCCCCACCACTGCCAAAACCCAAGTTGCTCCCCCTCGCACCAGAGACCGTCACACCAAGGTCAACGGTCGCGGCCGCCGCATCCGCATGCCCGCCCTCTGTGCCGCCCGGATATTCCAGCTCACTCGCGAGTTGGGTCACCGCTCCGACGGAGAGACCATCGAGTGGCTGCTCCGCCAGGCAGAACCCTCCATCATCGCCGCCACCGGATCAGGCACCGTCCCGGCAACCCTCTCCACCTCCTCCGCAACTATTCCCTCCACGGCTCACTCCGTCCCATGCCGCATACAGCCGCTCTCGGTAGTGAGCGACGGACAGGGGATGTTCACGATGGCGCCACCGCCACCTCAGCCGAGTTGTAGATTGGATTTATGTCAGCCGTTGGGGATGGAGTACTCGGCCGCCACGGCTTCTGCGGCTGGCAATGGGTACCGACACATGCCGTTCACAGCGCTGTTGTTACAGTCGACGGCGACGGAGGAGGCCGAGGACAGTCAGCAAGAGGAGTTACTTAGGGAGCAATAAACAGTGTAATATACATGGGTTTGTCTCTGATAGATATATCTATATGTATGGAGTGGGGACATACAGAACTGGACATATGTATCGGTGCATTTTGGACTTTCAGGAGTTTTTTGCTTAATGGTTGAAGTCTCCTTGCTTCATTCTCTTTTGGGCATGTCAAAATTCTCAAAATGAGGGACTTTTGAGAGGGAGAAGTTGTAAATTATTAGAGATGAAATGGAAAAACATGTTTCAGCCATTTATTTTGGCATTTGCAAGCCCTTTTGTGGTGCAGTGGACCATCCTACAGTGACAAGGGGATTCAGTATCGGACCCACTCTATTGATGAATTGCCATTAATTAAAAAGAAAAGAATTTCCACTTTTTTTCTAAAGATATTAAAGAATTTTCCTTTTATTAATATAATAAAAAGGGCACTTTTTTTTTTCTTTTTTCAAGCCTGCAAATTTTATTAAAAAATAAAAAGATGAGGCAAAGAGATTAAGCTAAAGATAAAAATTAGAGTATCTTGCACACAAGGGATTGCATAAATCTTGGGTTTTTAAATTTTGAATTTTAAATTTGTATCTTAAATCTATACGTAAATTATGCAAATGATTATTCTCATTATATTATTTAAAAAAAGAGTTGCGCTTCAGACCAAATGGGTGTCAAACGTATCTTCTCACTGGCTAATAGGAATATGCCATATAGGCATTCCATGGAAGAGTAAAATGAAGTGAAATGCACTGGATCTTGCTCAGAAGAATTACTTCTCTCATTCTCTCTCTCCCTCTCCCTCTCCCTCTTGAATCTGGGGTGATTATAGAATTTGGTTTTTCTTACACTCTAACCTAAAAGCTCATAGTTCTAGACCCTGTATATTCATGCGGGCAACGTTACTGAGTGCTTGTGCCCTACTATAACCATACAACGGATATATTTTCACTGTAAAGAATATAATGGATGCCTTAGAAGGGTGTAACATACCAGTTTCGTCTATAGGGTATATAAGTAATTATTTTCCTAGTAAGCTTTTATTTAGATTTAAATTATTATGACTATAGTTTTAGTAGAATTAATATTTTACTTTATCTCTATATTTATTTTCTATTATAGTTGTTATTTAAGATTTGATAGAGTTTCATTTCAATGAGGTTTCCTACTTGTATCAGATTTCAGATACTAGAGATTTATTCGAAATTTAAAGTTTGCTCTTTTCCCTCTAGTTAGCCGAATCCACCTCACGGTCAGCCTCTGTTATTCACTTCGAAATTTCTAGCCCGTACGTCTCTCAGCTCCTAATGAAAGACCAAGTCTCACATTAAAACCCTACTTTAAATCCCCTTTTCCTCTTCATAGTTTTCTATCCATCGGCAAACCCACACAAACCAGAGTTGATCTTTTAAATAGAGAAAAA
>QEOT01123706.1:35960-52592 GCA_003123785.1 Pterocarya stenoptera
TTCAGATGCATGGTACCAATGCAGTTCAGTTCAGGGTGGTGTGCAAGCCACGAACTCAGTCGTGGTCCACCATAGTATGTTAGAATACTATCAGCAGTTCCCCTTGCTGCAGCGGGATGTGGGACTGGTGCACAACCTTACACACAGGGTTAAGTGTGTTGGCCAGTCAGATAAATCAGATAAATCAGTCAGTTAGCTCAGCATAGTCAGTCATATATTGCATGAGCATTAGCATGATCAGTCATGAATTTATTTATTTTAAGTTCTCAGCATGAAAGTTCTTATGAAAATCTTATGTTTATTACGTTTACGTTGTGATGGATTTCTTACTGAGTCATCGACTCATTTTAGTTTATTTTCATGTTTTAACCACCCAGGTGAAGATGATGATTACGAGCAGGCAGGCCAGGAGTGAAAGAAGCATTTTATTTTGTTTAGTTCAGACTTTCTAAAATAAAACATGTCTTTTTATGACATGAAGTTATTCAGTTTATTCATTTAATGTTTTTGGAAGACAATTTTATGAGACCTTTTTATTTCATAATAAATTTCAGTATCTTTGTTTTAAAAAATAAAATAAAATAAAAATAAAAATTTAGAGAATCTTTTGCCGGGATTATTTTCATGAAAAATTACGTGACACACCTAGCCTACGGAAAGGGGGTGTTACAAAGGGATAGATGATAAGAACTTTTTTTTTTTTAAGAATCAAATGATACTTCATTCATTATGAAGAAACAAAGAGTATCACAATACATGAACACAAACACACTTAATAAATACATTAAGCCTGAAGGCAATTTCCAGCTTCTGCTTCCAAGCTAGCTTGAATAAATTCAGGAGCATGAAACCACTATTGAAGAGTATTCTCCACAATCCTTGCATGCCTGGCCAATTTATGTGCCGTCTCATTTCCCTGTCGTCCAACATGTAAAACATTATAAGATTGGAAAGAAGACAACAATAGCTGAATCTCCCTAATAATAAGGTTGAAACTAAACTCTTGCACAATTGTTGATTGAATGGCTTCAATTACAATAAGTGAATCTCCTTCCAAAATCAAGTGAGAAATTTCCAAATGAGAAATAAGCTGTAAGGCTCTTAAAGCTGCTAGAGCCTCAATATCTTCTACCAAAAGCATACCTTCTTCCTTCCTAGACATGGCCATAATCATATTCCCTTTGTCATCCCTCAAAACAACACCTACCCCAGATTTTAATTCTTGACAAAAAAATGACACCATCAAAATTTAACTTCATCTGCCCAGTTAGAGGAGGTTTTCAACACAGCATAGTTTGTAATTGTGGAATTTTCATGCATTACCGAGCCAACAAAAAGCAGTCAACATAGGCAAAACAATTTTAACAACATCACAAACTGTATCTTCTGAATTCTAAAAAATCTTTAAATTCTTAAATTTCCAAATACCCCAAGAAATAACAGCAAAACAGGAGATAGCACTCGGATTATTAAAATCCATAATTACCCTAGACAAACTGTCAAACTGAGAGTATGCAGAAGATGTAAATTCTTTTCAAAATATTTCTCCCACACACCTAAACTATTAGGACAAATGCAAAGAATATAATAAACATCTTCAGAAAACACATGGCAAAAATACACACAGCAGAGTTCATTATTTGACTGTAATGCAACTAGCTCTTTGTAGGTAAGCCATTATTACATACTTTTCACAAAATTTTTTTAACTTTATTCAGAAGATTCAGATGCCAAATATTCTTCCAAAAACCAGTAGTCAAGCCTGCATGGGAACTGCTTTCAGCAGCAGTAGCACTCCTCAACTGAAGCACTAAATGATAGGTTGACCTCACACTGAACTGGCCATTTCGAGTACATCCTCAAACCATTTTATTAGCATAATGGTGAGGAAATAATGGTATTTTAAGAATCTCCATAGCTTCAAAAGGAAGAAATACCTGATGTACCAATTTTGTTTTCCATCTACCCGACCTTGAAGAGTCCAATAAATCACTAACACAAGCATTAGCATCAATGCCATTGCAAGCAGTGATAATTCTCTTATTTGGATAGCTCGGCATCTAATTATCCCTCCAAATCTTCACCTGTTCACCACTTGAAATGTGCCACAAATGGCCAAACTGAATAACAGATTTAGACTAAAAAACAATACGCCACACATAAGAAGGGTTATAGCCAATAGAAGATAATAAGAAATCATTTTGCTTTGAAAACCAGGAAAAACAAAGAGCTATTCTGAGTTTGCAAGCGCCATCCTTGTTTTGCTAAAAGGGCCAAATTAAATGCTTCCAAATCTCGGAAACCCATTCCACTAGAAAATTTGGATCTACATAAACAGTGCCAACTCATCCAATGGATCCTCCTCTTTTGATCCCTTTGTCCCCACCAAAATCGGGCAATCAGCCCTTCCAACTCACTGCACAAGCCTTTTGGAATTTTGAAGCAACTTGTCGCATATGTGGGAATAGCTTGAACCACACTGCTTTGATCAAGATTTCACGACCTGCCTGTGACAGAAGTTTCTCCTTCCAGCCTTGTAACTTAGCCCATACCTTATCTTTAACATCTTGAAAAGTGTTAAGTTTTGATCTACCCACAAACGAGGGAAGTCCAAGGTATCTATCATGAGTTTGAATAGAATCAACTCCCCAAAGCTCCTTAAGGGCATTCCTTACTCCCACATGCACATTTAGACTAAATAGTAACTCTGTTTTCTCCTTATTCAATAATTGCCTTGATGTAGCCTCATAAAGAAACAAAATGTTCTGCAAATGCACATTTTCAGCCACTATAGCTCTACAAAAATAATATTGTTATCAGCAAAAAATAAATGATTAATCTATGGAGCTCTATTGCAAACACGAAACCCTCTAATCAAACGACTTGTTCCAGCCTACTGCAACAAAGATGACAAAGCCTCAGCACATAAAACTAATAAGTATGGAGAAAGTGGACAGCCTTGTCGTAAACCACGAGTCAGAATAATTAAATTTGAAGGAATTCCATTAATAAGAACCTTGTAAAAGGCAGTAGAAATACACATCATAAGCAACCGAATGAAAGCAAGAGCAAATTGCATCTTAGACAAAATCTTCTCTAAAAATACCCATTCCACTTGGTCATAAGCCTTACTCATATAAAATTTAATCGACATACAACTAGTTCTCCCCCTTTTTCTTCTTCGTATTGCATCCACCGTCTCATAAACCCGTCTATTTAAAAAAAAACAAATAAATAAATAATAAGTACTGTTGGAGATATTTGCTTTTCTCAAATCCAATCGTTCCTCTTTTTTCTTCCCTCGAATAAAACACAAGTTCCAGCAAAATACCATCCCCTTTACCCCCAACAAAAAAAAAAAAAACAAAAACAAAAAAACACAAAACAAAAACTATATATAAATAGATAAAGATTGATTAAATGCTTTGAAGTAGATGATAACATTCTCCAAAATGACTTTAAACAAGACAAGTTGAATCAAGTGCTTACAAGTTTAAATTGGTTTCTTCACTTCATTTGTGTTTGGCACCCTAGATTCGAGAGGGAAAGGGAGAGGGAGAGGGAGAGGGAAAGGATAGAGGTGAATTTGTATTTGGCTAAGAGTGAACTCAGATTCAGGAGGGAGAGGGAGAGGGAAAGAGAAGGAGAGAAGTAATCTAGTGCATTTCACTTCATTTTGCTCTTCCATGGAATGCCTACGTGGCATATTCCTATTGGCTGGTGGGAAGACACGTTTGTCACCCATCCAGCCTGAAGCTTTTTCCTTTAAGAAAATTTTGTACTCGTACAATTCATTGAAATAGAAAATCAGACTTCAATCATATCCTTCTTAGAATTTTACATGGTATCACACTGATTGACCAACGTTTTTACACTCTCATTCTCCATCATGTCAGCCTCTCCTGATTCATCCACCTCTAATACACAACCCAACCAACTTCCGCTCTTCAATCCTACCTCATCTCTCAATATATCTAAACTTTCCACTGCTAGCAAAACCACTCAGACAGTAAGTGAGTATTTCATGCATAGCAAATGATTGGTAGATAATCTTGTTGTTGCTGGAAAACCCTTGCACTGTGATGATATCATCACCTATCTACTGGCTGGCTTAGGACCTAAATATGACTCACTTGTAACCACGATTTTTGCCCGTGATGAATCGCTCACATTGGAGGAAGTCTACTCTATGTTACTAACCTGTGAGGCACGAATCCATCATCATTCCCACTCTGTTCCTTTGTCCCCTATCTCGGCTAATGTTGTTGCACAACAAAACTTCTCTGGAACCCATAGTCGTAGGAACTTCTCAAATTTTCTTAGTAGGGCCGTGGCTTTGGAGGTGCATCTCGTGGATCTAGTAGAGGTAATTCTTCCTCTCGTAACTCTGATGTTTTGTGTCAATTATGTGAAAAAAACTGGCCATACTGCCTCTAGATGCTATAAGCGCTATGATCCTCATTTTCTGCCACCACCCCCAAGCCGAAATGCCCAAGCCAATCTCACCACCAAACCAAATCCGTAGCACACTGATCAGGAATGGCATGTTGACTCTGGAGCAAGGCATCATTTGACAAACAATTTAAACAACCTCAACATCCATGGTAAAGAATATGTTTGCACTAATGAAATTCAAGTTGGTGATGGTTCAGGTTTGCATATAACTCACACTGACACTACTACCTTACCCACATCTTCCAAGACTTTTATTCTTGATAAAATTCTTGTTGTTCCACAAATCACAAAAAATCTCATTTCTGTTCAAAAATTTACTCACGATAATAATGTTTATTTTATTTTGAGTTCCATGACACCTTTTTTTTTATTATTATTATGGAATACTCAGGGAACATCCTGCATAAAGGTCATAGCAAAGATGGGTTGTACTACTTTTCACAGCCTCTCCAACAAATTGCTTCTTCTGCTTTTGTTGGTGTTCGAGTTTCTCTCTCTGATTGGTGTCATAGACTAGGACATGCCTCTCTTCGTACTGTCAAACACGTGCTAAGTTCAAATAATCTTCCTATTGAATTTAATAAACAACAATATGTTTGCCTTGATTGTGAGATGGCTAAAAGCCACAATTTGCCTTTCTCAAAATCTGTTAATCGTGCCACTTGGCCTTTAGAGCTTATTTTTTCAGATGTATAGGAACCCAGTTTTGTTCTTTCAAGTTATAATTCTTGCTATTATGTTTGTTTTTTGGATGACTGCACAAAATTTATTTGGTTTTTTCCACTAAAACAAAAATCTAAAGTAGAAAATATTTTCCTACAATTTCAAAACTATGTTGAACGCCACTTTGATACCAAAATTAAAGCTGTTCAAAGTGATTGGGGTGGGGAATTTCGACGTCTAAATAATTATTTTAAATCTTGTGGCATTGATCATAGAATTGCATGTCCCAATACACATGAACAAATGGGCTCGGTAGAAAGGCGTCACCAACAAATTGTTGAAATGGGCCTTGCTTTATTAGCTCACTCAGATCTTCCACATCCATATTGGTAAGACGCTTTCCAAACAGCAACTTACTTTATTAATCGTCTGCCTACAAAGATCTTGAACAATCAATCTCCTTGTGAAAAAGCCTACAACAAAAAACCAAATTATAATTTCATGTGTATTTTTTGATGTGTTTGTTGGCCAAACTTACGACCATATAATCGCCATAAAATAGATTTTCACTCAAAGACTTGCATTTTTGTTGGTTATAGTCTTTCACATCAGGGTTACAAATGTCTTGACTTATCAACAGGAACAATGTGTCTCGACATGTCATCTTTGATGAGTTTTCATTTCTGTATAAACATTCTAAGACCTCCACCACCTGTCGAACTCAACCTGAAACAATTTCTCTACTTTTAAATTTGCACCCTAGACATACACATACTTTAACTTTGCATGCAGGTGATGATGTTTGTCAAACCATTATAGCACTACTTGTAGTTGATCAATTGCCAAATACTTCTACCACAGCACGACAGGGCACATGTCATGCAAATGCTCCAGACCCACATGCAATTTTAAACTCGATGGCTGATGACATCCCACATGTCCCTCACAACAGTGGCACATCATCAAGTTCCCAGCGCATGACCACAAGATCTCAAGCAAATAGTCTCAGGCCTAAATAGCCATATGCTAGGTATATTAAATATCCCTTTCTATAGGTGCTTCTTTCTGAGGCTAATTCATCCAATACAGAGCCAAGCTGCTTAACGGAAGTGTCAAAATTATCTCATTGGCGTCTCGCAAGGGATAATGAGTTCAATGCACTTATTCAAAATGGTACTTGGGATTTACTTCCATCACGACCAAACCAAAATCTTGTTGGAAACAGATGGGTCTATTGGGTAAAAAGAAATGCAGATGGCAGTATTGAACGGTTCAAGGCACGCCTTGTTGCGAAAGGCTTCCATCAACGAGAAGATATTGATTTCACTAAGACCTTCAGTCCAATGATAAAACCAAGCACCATATGCCTTGTCATTTCTTTTGCAGTCTCTAAAAATTGGTCACTTCGGCAATTGGATATTCAAAATGCATTTCTTCATAGATTCCTTCAAGAAAATTTCTATATACATCAACCACAGGGATTCATTCATCCCGATTATCCAAATCATGTGTGCAAATTAAAAAAGAGTCTCTATGGTCTTCGACAAGCCCCACAAGCATGGTTTTCTCGACTCATTGATCATTACAACAACTTGGATTCAAGGCTCTAAATCTGATACGTCTCTATATACCCTTCACCAAGATCGGCTTCATTTAATCATCCTAGTTTATGTCGATGATATCATCGTGACTAGCTCAGATCCAAAGGCTATTGATAATTTGATAAGAAGATATCCATGGTTTTTCTCGTAAAAGACTTAGGCACACTTTCATTCTTTCTAGGGGTGGAAGCTTTATGTGATGGTAATGATTATTTCTAACACAGAGGAAATATATTGCTGAGTCGCTAAGCAAAGTCGATCTTGATAAAGTAAAGCCGTATGCAATGCCGATATCAACTACTTATCATCTTGCAAAATTTGAAGGGCAGATTTTAGTGATCCACGACTCTATAGAAGCACAGTAGGAGCCTTGCATTATCTTAGGTATACCTGACCAGACATTGCTTACTGTGTTCATCGTGTAAGTAAGTTTATGCATCAGCCAAATGATCCACATTGGCAGGCGGTGAAGAGAATACTCTAATATCTAAAACATACAATCTTATTTGACCTTCAGTTTACGAAACAAATAAATCACTCGCCTCATGGTTTTAGTGATGCCGATTAGGCGGGTGACAATGATGATCGTCGAAGTGTTAGTGCTTATTGTGTTTTTCATGGCAATAATCTAATTTCATGGAATTGCAAACAGTAACAAACGGTAGCACAGAGCAGCACCGAGTTCAAGTATAAATCACTATCTAATACAGTAGCTGAAATTCAATGGATTCAATCTATGCTTCGCAATTTTCATTTTACATTACCTAGTTGTCCAAAACTATGGTGTGATAATATTGGTGCCACATATCTCTCTCCCAATCCATTGTTTCATGCTCGGACTAAGCATATTGAAATTGATTTTCACTATGTGCATGATAAAGTCCTTCAAAAGAAACTTGAGGTTTCATTTTTGTCAACAAAAATCAGATGGTTGATCTACTTACCAAAGTATTGCATGCGGCTCGATTTACTCTTTTGCGTAACAATCTTCAAGTTCAAGAACTGCCCTTTCGATTGTAGGGACATATTGGAGCATCTGTAATTGAAGCAACTAAGGCAACCGAAGATCAAGCTAAAGATAAAAACTATAACTGAGTATCGTATGAGGCAACCAAAGATAAAAAAGATAAAAACTATAACCGAGTATCCTATGAGGCAACCGAAGATCAAGCTAAAGATGAAAACTATAACAGAGTATCTTGCACATAAGAAAGAGTTGCATAAATCCTGGATTTTTGAATTTTGAATTTTAAATGTGTATCTTAAATATATACATAAATTATGCAGATAATTACTCTTTGTATTATTTAAAGAAACTGTTGTACTCGTACAATTCATTGAAATAGAAAATCAGACTTCAATCCTATCCTTCTTAGAATTCTACAAGGAGGGGGTGGGGTTTTTCAACAAATATCACAGTATAAAAATTACAATGCAAAAGTGATGAAAAAAGAAATATAAAATGGGTTTTAGAACTAATTTCTTGGTCTCCACCTATAAAGAGGGCATCATCTTAAAAAATAATTTTTAAGTAACTCACCGTTGGAAGCGGTGTAAGTTGTGGATGTACTACAGTTTGTTGTCTTGAAATATTTTTTGGAGAGATCCGTAGTCTATTTTTCAAGATCACCAGTTAGAGAAAGTGATAACACAGTAGTCCATTTTTCAAGACCGGCATTAAATGGACTGATCTGCTGCGTGACAACTGTCTTTCCACACCTTTGTGGGGGCGCGTGGAGACCACATGTTGATGGTTGGGAGCTGAGGTGGGGCAGATTTGAAAGATCTTAAGGTGGGGAATCTGCTGGTGTGGCGCATGTAACTGGCGGGCTCGTCCGGGCACGACGACACGTGAATGCCACACGCGGAAGCAAGTCGCTTGTGCGGGTCACATGTGGACATTTTCACCGCAGTTTTGCGTTGTTTCAGTAGATTGGCGGCTGTATGGTTGTGTAGTGGGGCGCGTTTTGACAAGTGGTCGCCAGAGAGTGGAAGATCTAACTAAAACCGAACCGGTGGAGGAGAGAAGGAAAAAAAAAAACATTACCATAAAAGTATATGCACTAAGCGGTTTCGGAAAGGGAACGGAGAGATAGAAATATTCGGAAGGATTGAGTCTCCTAGAAAGAAGATAGACTAGCTATTTCTAAAGGGTTATGCTAGAGCCCCCGCTGGGCTGTAGTAGTATTTTTTCATGTATTTATTTTTAAGTTATTTTTTATATAAATTTTTTAACACTTTTAAATATTTAAAAAAAATTCAAAATATTATTAAAAAATATTTTCTTAATCAGAAAGTAAAAAATTAAAAATATGATTTTTTTTTATTTTACAAGTATTTTTTAATGATATTATGAATTTTTTTTATTTTTTAAAAATATGTAAAATTATTTAAAAAAATCTATATAAATTTTTTTTAAAAAAAATACAGAAAAACATTTCTAGAGCCTAGCATTATTCATTTCTAAAAGCCAGAGGCGGGTCTTTTAATAAAAATGGTACTTACTTTTGAAATAAATACGAGTAATTAATATATCCTTATCATCATTGCTCAGGATTAGATCCTTTTTCCGTAGGATTACCTGAAAGTTTTGCATTTCCAGAAGCAACTCATGGAGTCTTCTTCATCTCACTATATCTGGCATATAAATTTCCGCACTCCTTCGACTCCATTCAAATTATTTGGTAGTGTTTGCAAACATCAGTATTATTTACACTAATTTTCTATCACTTATTTCAGGCAGCATGATACTCATTTGATTACACCAAGATATTCATTTTTTTTCTGAGAAGTATTATTCATCTTATTATCTTAAAGTTATCCATGCTGACATGGCACATTTGGGATTTTATATGTCAACTTTCAATGAAAATTACTTAAAATATACTACTAGATAACAAGTATGATTGAGAACAATCTGGATATGCAAATCCTTACACCTGTACTTCAGGATCTGATCCATCTTTGAAATATTTCTATACAGTCTCTCAACAACCCAAACAATTTGTCAAGAAACTGAAGCTAATTTGAACTCCATTCCATTCTTTGTTGCAGGAATTATTCTTTGTTGCAGCGAAAGGCATAGGAAATTAAAGTAAACGACAGAGAGAGGTATCGATTTCCTCTTGCATTGCTCCTTGCCAACAAACACTTCAGGGATGCCGTGAACAATAGCAAGCGACGAGCATGACTATGGAAACATTCAGAAGAAGAAAATGTAATATGTTCATAGCAACAGTAAGGGTAACAGACGATTATAGAGAGAGTAGGACAGTTTGGAGCAAGTCTTGCACCAAGAACTACTTGTGTATACGTTATATAGCAACAGTAAGGGCAACAAATTGGGTGATTTGTGCCCATGATATCCACACTCTCCTAATTTCTGGTGCCGAACTTCCACCACCTTCTGCTCTTCCTGGACTCATTTGAATTATTTGATGGCACATCTGAATTACAAATCATGATAAAGAAGGCATGCATTATTTTCAGGGGTATAATGAAAAAATCTAACTGAAATCTCAGAAGACTAAAGCCTGAAAACATCAAAACCTAAATTTCTCAAACAAATTCAATCTTTGGTTGGGCCAAAAAAAAGAAAAGAGATCCAATCTTCCAATTCTTCCAATTGTCCATTTTTCATGTTTTTACCCAAAAGCATAAATTCAACACCCATGTCGAAGGATGTTCATATGGAGTAAAAGCAGCCTGGCTTGATGCATCACTCGACTTGGTTGGGTATATCCAATCTCAATTTGTCATTGGGCTAGCAGTCTAAAACTTCTGAACCTCTTTACCCAGAACAGAAGCATAAAAGGAAATTACCTCCTTGAAGATAGATCGAGTTGTAATGCACCTCAGCCCAAAAGCTCAAGAAAATTACTGCACAACACAAGCATTGCATAAAAATTTTAAAGGTAACAGATTAAGCAACCAAACTTGACATGATTAATTGAAAATAAAAATCAGAAAGAATTGTAAGCCAACAGCAAAAGATAAATTCTTATATCTTACTGATCATTTAAATGACACACCGATTTGGCACATTTTCCACCATTAACTTTCCATAGTTCCTCTATCCATGGTACAGCTAATAAATTCATTATATAGCACCAGTTTTAAGACCCACAAAGCAACTTTTAAAAGTGGTACGGGTGTAGATCAGGCACAAATAGAAATTTAGGCCAAGGTTCAGCAGTATTACTTGTGACAGCATGATACAAGGAAAAAATAAGAGGGAAATGCAAAAACATTTAAAAACAAAATTACAGAAAGTTAGAAACTGAGAATTAAAGACAACTTGCTGCAAATAGAATAAGCAGAGAAGTCTTAGCCAACCTACCGCAAGCAAGAAAGACCAAAAATTAATCTACTCTCGCAATAAAACTGAATAAGTTAGGAATTTTACCTCGATCTGGCTTCTGGAAATTAGGAAGAATTTCTATGGAACAGGTATCCTTAAAAGAGGTAATAAGAAAAATCTTCACCCCATACTGCAACAAAACATTTACAAGTATTAGTCATGGATGAATAGCACTTATATCCTGACCAGTAAGTTCGCAATTGTGATTCCTAGAAGATCGCAGTCCAAAAGAAAAATCACTGGGTTGAAACGGAAGTTAGTGAAAGAGTGGCCAGCAGTTCAGAAAGAGATTAGAGCCAGAGAAAACTCATCTTGGCAATCTCTCTAGAATTGTCACACGCACATTTATCTAAGTAATTGGTAAGACCTGTGCCCAAGACTGTTTTGGTTCAGAAAAATGAAATGCAAAATATATAACAAAGATTAATAAATGCAGAACATGAAGTTGGATATCAAAAGCTTTATGATCCAATTGTTTTTTTTCTCACAGACAAACTATTTGGTTGTCCAAGCCTAGAGTTGGACCAATGCTTGACAAGTTAAATCTTCTCCAGCTGCAAGATAAAAATTAAAAAATGACTCCAACTGCCAAAGTTATGCTTTTAAGTTGCAATATAACTTCACTCTACAATAAGTTAACATAATTACAATATACCTAGGATGTAGGATACACAAATATAAGCTTTAATACAACACAGAATAATGACAGGACCTCCCTTTCATAAACTAACACAAATCTTACAGAGTTCAAAAAGAGGGAAAATGATAACCAGAAACCATACCGAATCTGCAGCTGCTTGCAATGTGACATGATCACCCCACTCCCCGCTTCTAGTAACATTAAATTGAAGTTTACATTGGGAGATCCTTAGTCTATAAACAAAAATTATAAGAGAGAAAGAAAGGGCAAAGAGTTTGATTAGTACTTGGACATCTTCTCACAGTAGTCATCATATTCCATGGGAACATATCCCTCATAAATCTCTGGGTGAGACCTAAGCTGACAAGAACAAACATAAAAGTAAATAAAGATACATCAGCTTGGAGAAATTCAAGTTGGCACCAGAAAAAGTAGCTACTTCATATCAACCTACCTGACTCACTACTTGTTGCCTTACATAATTGTGGTTGTCAGGTGTGCAATATAATTGATCTGATAAAGCATGAAACTGGAGAAAGAAATCATTGAAGTACGTATAAGAATTAAAGCATAGCATATAAATAACAACCTAAATAGATCCTGATGATTATTGCTAGGATGCTGAAGGATAAGGATAACTAACCTGACAATTACCATCCCCTTGCACCTTGTGCTCTTCAAAGTTATATGTCTGCAATCTGAATATACAACATAAAATAGCATCAACAATAAAACCACCGAGGCAAACAAAAAAATTATGAAGCCCATATCTGAAACCTATGTTGCAATAGACAGCACAACCCCCGGACATACTCCAAAACGACTGGTCAAAGATTACAATCATAGCCCAGTGAAATTATATCTCTCCCAGGCAATGTGGCATTTCATTCACCATCTTCTATAATCGATCTGGGGTACTACACTCTCTCACCCTTAAATCCTGATGTTCTCGTCAAACTATTCTGTTGCAGGTGGCATAGCTCAAGTCTCGCATTTATGGCTGGTGAGTGGCTTTGATACCATTTGAAACAATATAAGAAAAGCCCAAACCACATCAAAGCCTATACTTTTAAAGGACTAGTCAAGGGTTACAACTGGAGCACCTTTGAGTCGTTATAAAGGGTCAAAACATCTCCCTCCCGAGCAGGTGCTGATGTGCCCTGTTTGTCCATTAACCCTAGTATTCTTATTGCAAAATATAACAGTTTTAGGAGCCACAAAAGAACCCTGGTTGCCGCAAATCGTAGCTGCCAGTAGTTAAATCCAACGTGACTCTTTTATATAAATCCACTCCCTTGACACCTGTAAATTAAATACAAGTCTCTGTAAGATTTACAGATCTGGTAAAACCTAAATTCTGGAGCCTAAGCACCACCCCAAGCCGTCCCAAACCAAGAAAGGAGGATCAGCCCCTGCGTGAGTTCTAGATCCACCAAAATCAAACCCTAGTAGCCTTCAAACACCAAGGACACCATCTGCCAACTCCCTACCCTCAACATAAGTCCGAAATCCAATAAAATGTAATTATAAATTACTTTCAGAGTTGCCACACCATTGAGGTATGGATATCCAGCAATTTTTCCGTCAAAGAGTTCTGCAGAAACAGATCTGAGAGCCTTTCAAAAATTCTATCCAGGCTTGGAGCCCCTAATTCAAAGTCTTAAATTTCAATCGTTCACTTCTCTTGCTGCCGCCATCTATTGAAAATATAATTCTAGGTTTTTTTCATCAATTTCAACCAAAACAATCTCTAAATGGCTCCCGTCATTGATTCAGCTTGATATTTTACTTTTCCCATTGTTTAAATGCTATTCTAGCCCTTTTGAGACCCAAAAGTGTTTCTAGAGGCTGCAAATCCTTGGTGCAACCTCTAAACCAATTCTAAGATAAGTTTTCTTCAAGATTCTTTCAATAATTGAAATCCCTATCTTTTTGAAAAATCTCAATGGTTCTTAATTGTTTCTGGGATGGAACACTAAAATTTAAGGCCAGCAAGTGCAGGAAACTGGTTCGCGTATAAGAAATTGAAGTAGGCCAGGCCTCTCCAGTCTCCAGGCAGTAAGCTCCCTTACATTCCCGTGTTGTGCCTATGATAGAGGGCATAAAACATGGTCATATTCTAAGTATAAAGTTGAACTTTCCATTGTGCAAGGAAAAGTGGTTAATCGTTGTTGCATGTGCTGGAAACAGGGCATTATAATGGTTAATCGTTGTTGCATGTACAGGAAAAGTGGGGAAATGGTGGATAACCTCCTTTTACGTTGTGAGGTTGCTAGCATCCTATGTAACATGATCTTTGATCTCTTTGGGATTGGTTGGGTGATGCCTGCCCAGGTGGTGGAGCTTTTAACATGTTGGAAAGGGGTAGTTTAGATACCAACAGTGCGCACCATTGCGCAAGATGATCGTGTCATGCGTATTATGGTGTCTATGGAGAGAAAGAAACCATCATTGTTTTGAGGATTGCGAAAAGTCAGTGTTGCAGTTAAATTCTTTCAATCTAAACACTGTGTCATTGAATAACAGCCCAACATAGAGTTGCTCTTTCTATTTGATAATTTTCAGGATTTTCTAGCACTTTTTCCTTTTGATTGTTAAATGCATTCATGTATACTTCCTTTGTACTGGGGTAACATCCTCTTTCATGTGTTTGATATGTTTTTTTAAAAAGAATGATCTCATCATACTTGTATGGTTGATGAGTAGAGCCTAAATTGTGAAAAGAGTTCAAATATGCATGGTTCAAGAGTCTGCAGCATATCAAGAGCCCTTAAAATCTGCTGTTAGGCATTCCTAGTGAACTGCCGTAGGCCTTTAAGGTCATGGTTTGTAACACCCCAATGGACAGCCCAAACCACATGGCCTATATTCCAAAAGCACTAGTCAATAATACAATTAGAGCCCCATTGGAACATCAGAAAGAGCAAGAACTTCTCATTCCCAAGCAATATGGGATCCAATACATCACTTATCTTATCCTTATCATATAGGGTATCACAATCTCCCCTCTCCCCTCCTTAAAATTCCCAACTTCCTCGTCGGGACAGTCCATCATAGGTAGCAAGGCTCAAGTCCCACATTTCTAGTTGAATCTGGCTATGATACCATTGTAACGCCCCAATGGAAGGCCCAAACCACATGGCCTATACTTCAAAAGGACTAGTTAATGATACAATTAGAACCCCATTAAAACATTATAAAGAGCAAGAACTTCTCATTCCCAAGTAATATGAGATCTTATACACCATATACCTTAATCGTTATCATATGGGATATCACATGGTTTAAGCCCCCGACAAGTAATCTTTCCAATGACTGAAGTTGCATACTGTTTTAATAGACCTAGGAGTTGCAATAAGTATTGTTTTTCTAATAAATAAGATAAATTTCAATAATGGTCAAATGACACTATCCGAGTACAACAGACGTATACATCAAACGCACCTAACTATATAAAAGTAAATAGATCAAGAAAGTTCTGGGAGCTAGGGGAAACCATCTAATAGTAAAGTTTATCTTGCCACAAGTTTACCATGGATCCATTGTGCACCTTTTTTTTTTTTTATAAGTTGGATCCATTGTGCACCTCATATCTGGTATGCTGCAAAACTCACTTCAACCCATTCTAATATTTTTCCTTAGGTCAATCCCATTCCTCCCACTCACATCATTAGAACACCACTCACCCCAAGCACTACCATACTTTATATCAATCAATGCTCCCCATAGGTAATCTCTTTCATTGGCATACCGCCAAAACCACTTCCCCAAGAGGGCTCGGTTAAATGTGATCACTTTTCCAATACCCAAACCACCCACAGAAATTGGGAAGCATACCTTGGGCCAAATTACTGTATGAAATTTCAGTTCCTGTTCTATTCCGCCCGGTAGGGTATGTGATGAACAAGTTTACAAATGTTTTAATGTCATTCTTGTGCCATAGGGTATGTACTAAACATGCTTATGTTATGAAAGTTATCGGAATGCTCATGAAAGTTATGAGAAAGAAAAAGTGAGATGATGAATGATTATATGATTTTATAAACGTTTTCTTTTGGTCATATGAGGAACATGAAATGGTACCAATTGCTACAAGGTGGATGCGCAAGCCACACTAAAGGGAGCACACCAAAGGATGTTGAGAAGCTGTGGTCCACCTAGAAGTTTTTATCCTATGGGTGGCTCCCCTTGTGGCCATAAGCAGGGGAGATGAGGCACAACTTGAGCACACAAGGGTCAATGTGTTTGGGCCACTATGGATCAATTTGTGATGCACTATTTATTTGACTCAATTTTGTTCTTATGTTTTATAATGTCCCATGTGATGATGAGAACAAGTCTGCCGGTAAAAGTCAATAGAGGCGGCATTGACCTAGTGAAGAGGTGAATAAGTGTTCATCATAAAGGCTCATAGGATTTCTTTTAGACTTTTTCATAACATTGTGATTTTCCTTAGTTTGGCTCTGTCGGATTTGTTATGTTTACCATTTGACAATTAATAAAGTGCTTGGTAGTTGGCAGTATCTGAAGTTTATAAAATTCTTATTACCTAGTATAAGGAAATTTAGTGGTGTAGCATTCCTAATCTTTTTGGGAAGGGAATGTAACAAAGAGGCGAGTTTATACGCAAAGAAATATAATAAATTTAACAACCAGAAAGGACAAATATTAGGAACAATACCTGTCCAGAAGCCTTTGATGATCTGAAGTTACTTCATCAATTGAAGGAATTTCTCCGTTAATTCTAGGAACATGCTGTAATATATAAACTAAATTAAGTGTGGCAAATACCACAGCCATAAATGAAATAATAAGTTAAAAGCATTTAGTGATCCAAGTACATAAAAACTTGAGCCAAGTGAAAAAAATAGTTAAAGAGAACTCAAAATCTCTCTTTTTTTTTCTTTTTTTTT
>QEOT01123706.1:54847-82137 GCA_003123785.1 Pterocarya stenoptera
CTCTCTCTCTCTCCCACCCTCCCTAAAACAATTTCTTAAGTCAGCCTTTTAAAAAACCAAATTTTGCCGGAGATATACACACGCATGAACCACGCCACTATAGCTCAATTATTACTATAAAATTATCCAATTACAAAAAAATATATATATAACGACAAAACAAACGCCAGTGCGAAAGAACAGCAACAACAACAACATTAATAGAAAATAGATAACCCGAAATGAACACCCAAAGCTTCAAAACAACAAATCATCTCCGATCAAATACAAAGACTGAGTTCGAAATCAAGGTAAAACAAATTCCCACATCCACCCATCATAAGTTTCAACCATCCAAATCCGCAAGCCAGAAAAATGTCAAACAAGAACCAAACTAAACCCAAATACCAAATCGTTCACAGTAAAATAATTCGATATCGAAGCATACCAAAACTGTGAAGTAACAGAGTAATACCTCACTCAATCAATTCAACTTCGGTTCGGGCACAGCTACAATCTAAAGAACCGTAACCTTTGATCAGAAAATGAATTTCAAAATGAGGTTTACAGCACACGGCACTGCTCTATGTATGTAAAGGTATGAACGCAATCGATGGCGACGTAGCACCGAGAGGAGAATGAGGATGAAATTTTGGAAATACCGCACTCTCACGCCTCGTTGTATACAGTTCCAACCGCATTATACATCGAGTAACTTTTCGGTAGGAGGAATGTGCGAGGTGCCTTTGGAGGGATCAGATTTTCTCGGAATGAACGAACTTGGGGGTGATTTATATAGCTAGACTTCGTGATTAGACTAATAACTCATTTGCTTAAGCAAGTGTGGTACTGTTCGTTAATTTTTAAATTAATTGACAGATCATATATCACATCAATATAATTAAAAAAATCCATATAATATTTTTAAAATATAAAAAATATATATTTGCTTTCTAGTTTTATAAAAATATTTAATTTACTTTTATAAATATTTCAGTTTCCATCACAAAAAAATATATTAATTAAAAATAATTTTAATAAATAATTTAATTGTCGTTGATAAGTGATAATATTGATAATGTAATTTGATTGTGACAACTAAAAGAGAGACTATAAGGAAGAATTAAATAATAAAAATAATATTTTATATTGAATTATCAGTGTATTTATATTTTATATATGAGTAATATTACTCTTATCAATAGTTTCTATCGCTGTAATTTTTTTTTTTACTTAATGATTAAGTAAATATTTTTTAATAATATTGTGAATTTTTTTATTTTTTAAAAAATACTTAAATGTATTAAAAAAATATATGTAAAAAAATATAAATAAATAAATAAAAATCTCAAAAGCATTAACGGTAGCTCCGGAAGTGGTGGCGGTAATGCTACTCTTTATATATTAGTGTGACATTATTTATTAACTATTGAATTTTTATTTTAAAAAATAATAATAACTAAACTAATTAATTAGGCAACATCCACATCGGCTGACTATATACTGAAAATAGAATGAAATTAGAGTAGTCTAAATAAAGAATATTTGTAGAATTTATGTTAAATGACAAGATATCACGTGAAATTGCAGTACAGATAATAGCAATTGAATTTGACATTTTCCTATTTTCTATGCCTTGTCACGTCAGCAAAATGGACTCCCACGCCCATGGTCTTATCGGATCATAGATTTCAACTTGATTGCTCTCTTTTCTAATTCTTGGCTCAAATTCACCTAAAATCAATACCAAGTAATCTATACGTGTTGGATAAGGATTTCTCTTATCCAATAGATTAGTTACAAGAACATGAAAATCTCATCATGTCTACAAAGAAGATTGCATATAATAAATTATAAATTTGACTTGATTGGATATGTCAGATTTATTTTACAATAAAAAAATTTTTCTAATCTTATATAAATATTTTTAATAACAAAATTATTTTTTTATGCCAGATACACAGTTTAGATGAGATGAAATATTTTGAATAGTAGTTGAAAAAAATATTATTAAAATATATTTTTTAGCATTATTTTTATTTTAAGATTTAAAAAAGTTAAATTGTTTATTATATTTTTTTATGAGAATTTAAAAAAATTATAATAATTGAAATGAGAAGAAATATAAGTTTTGTATAAACAAATAGAACCTTAATATTTTTAGATATGAAATTAAGCTAGGTAACCAACCCATATTATTTTTTTATATAGATATATATCTAAAAATTTAAGGTCTTATTTGGCCAATAATTTAGGCTATTTTTCTTATAACAATTGAAAAAATAATAATATTTTTATACTCCGAAAAAAAAAAGAAGAAGCTCGGATAGAGTTCTACTAATTTAATAATCATAAGAAAAGAGGATATTTTATGAGCCCCATATGCTTTCACGTGAAACTTAAAAAAAGGCCAAACAAGTACTGTTTAGGGGCGGCAAGTGTTTTCCAAGTTTATCCTCTTTTTGGGTGAAACTTTCTTGTGAAGTATGATCAGTTAGTTGATCACTTTTTATAATAGGTACACCTTTTGGAAGTCAATAATGTTCGCAAAAACAGCCCTTGAAAGAAATGAAAGGCTTAAATATTAAAGTAATACTTAGCCTTTAAGGGAGTAATAAAAGTAGTCTTACAAATTAATATAGTAAATTAAATAGAAAAAAAATATATTTTTTAGTCACATAGAAATTATATAAAAATAAATCTATAAACTGATGTGGCTTGATATAATACGTCAGATTGTAAAGTTATTTTTATTATAAAGTAGATCTAAAGAATTTCATGAAATCACATTAGGTTGTTGATTTATTTTGTGTAATCCTTTTATATCTGCAGCAGTTCACAAAAAAAAAAAATCCACTGGATAAAAACTTTGGATTCCCTTTACTTACATACATCCAGACAGAGTAATCTTTTAGAAGAGAAAAGATATTTACAAGTATAAATTATGCAATTGCTACGTAATCGTTTTGAAAAAAGTAAATAAAATATAGAATTTACATGAATTTTTTTTTTTTTAATAATAGATCTCACTCTTTTTTAAAACGATTATGCGAAATTTATATACTTCACGGGTGTATAGAGAATTACTCCTTTTAGAATGCGTGGGATTCCAAAAAATTACTCTCATCCAAACGTCTCATGATATAGTGCGATATTCAATTTCAAAGCCGGTGCATGAGACAGTATTAAAGATGCCTGAATTCTCCTTTCAATCGAGTCTTTTTTTAACCGAAACTTAGCACCGGGTACAAGGATCTTGTGCACTCTTGATCAACCCCTTGTAAGCAAGCACACCTGGCCTCTCCAGGCATTATGTGCCAGCCAGTGTCTAATTAAAAACATTTAGGGAATTTAATTCAGACGTGGCATGCATAACCAATATTTAACTATATGCACTTTGTTTCATCCTTGTCTCCATTGAAGAATGAGAAGCACTTCAAAGCACCAAATGAGTAAAAACAATGATACCCTAATTCACTGAAGAACCATATGAGAAGAGCTTCAATATTATTAAGTAATGTACACTTCGAATCAAGGAAGTAGTCGTAAATTTTCTTCTTGTTTGACAAATATATACAGACACATTATGATTCGAAATTGGAGAAAGTTCATACTGAGAATTAAAATTTGTAAAGAGTACTGTCTATTCCCCTCCACAACTCCATGAGCATCAAATTTAAGGAATTTCATTAAGTCAGCTAGAGATTGGGGCTATTATTTTCTTGGGAGCCAAAGGTTTTGGTAGGATTGTTCATCCGAGCCAGATTTTTTCCCGGCCCTGTCCAAAACTAGGGAAACCAGATTTCGGTTCCGGATAATGGGTTTTAAACAGGAACTTTTTTTTTTCCCTTTCAGTTTGCCCCATTTGTCAGTCCAACCATTCCATTTATTGCTTTCCCTTGTGAGCACAAATACTGTTATTATTGCCTTAGGACTCGATGTTGTGCAGTTGCTTCATTCAGAGTTCTAGATGCAGTGAGCCAGTCACTGCTATGCAGCGGCATGGTGGCTTGAGCAATTTAATTTTAATCCCAAAAAAAGATCATTACATAGGGAGAATGAAATGGATTGAAACATTATTATAGATAGGGAATATGTGTAAAATAATGTTGGAAAGAAATAATACTTTTTATTAAATCAAAAACCGGGTTCAACTTAGAATTCGGAATCCAGATTCCAGCCCGAGTCCGACCTTGGCTAACCCGATCTAGGTTCCAGCCCAGATTTAAAACTAGGGTTCCGGTCTGGGTATACCCAAGCTCTCTAGCCGAAACCCGTATGAATAGTTCTAGGTCTTCGTTATCAACATGTTATGAGGCTCAAGTCTTAGGCTAGTGTTGTCTGTCTACGAGGAGGAGTCAACTAGTGATGCCAACTTCTAAAAGATTATGACTTGAAATAAGATGTCTTTCCAAGGCAGGCCAGTTCTTCAACCTCTGGAGTTTTATTGCATAAATGAATCTAGCCATAAATACTTACATCTACTATCCTTGGGCCACGTTTGGATACCACAAAAATGTTTGGAAATAATTGAGAATTGTGAGAATTTGTTTGAGATTAGAACTTGCGAAAAGAGAGAGAAAATTTTGAATAAAATTATTTTTTAAAATAAATATTGTACTGGAGTTTATGAAAATGAATAAAATTAAAAAATTATTTGAATATATTTTTTTAATATTATTTTTATTTTGAAGTTTGTAAAAGTTGTATTAATTTTTATATTTGTGTAATGATTAAGTATTAATTAAATAAAAAGTATAAAGTTTGAAATAAAAATATTTTTTTTTTACTTGAGCGATATTTGAAAATAAAGTTACAAAAAATTTGAAAAATTTTGGTGTTACCCAAACATGCCATCACTAAACTTTCTGCATCCAATTAAGCCATAACTGGAAACTAGTTTCCTCCAACAACATGATTTTAAAGAAGGATAATCAAGTAAAGAGGCATAACAACGAATCTCAGTGTTTAAAAGGTTCTTATCCGTTAATAGCTCTCAAAGACCAAGTTTCCAAATACTATAATCCAAGGAAAATAAAATCACAAAATGTATTCGACATTTGTTCATGTACACGCAACTTGAAACCATAATATGGCAAATTAAGTTGGACAAGGCAATGACTAAAAGTAGATATATAAACGAAATGATTTCTGAGAGAAATCACCTTTAATAATCCTTGTGGATGTAGGCCTTTGTCCGTTTCTTGTGACGTATTGATGCGCCCTTCCTTACGACAATTCTCCTTGTATTCCACGATTCATTGCATCGTGTTGACGGAACCTGCCCACACGTCTCTTCGTGTCAGCGCAAAAGGCCGGATCTATTTGGCGTGCTTTCCCAACTCACTTCCCCTTTTGGCCTTAGTTGTTGTGCCCATTGTCGTTTATTCTTCACACAATCGCCGTCCCTTCCTTCCCTTTGAATACCTTTCCTATTATGCTCCTCTGTTCTACGTGTACCTTTCTCTCCCTTCTTCATGCTAGTGATGGATAGAGGGTCCCGCACCCAACCCTGGTTTGCCCCGCCTTTGCATGGGAGGGACGGACTCCCGTCTACCAGATGTGGATGGCAAGGCCACCCACCCCGCATCTAGCCCCTTAACGGGAGCGGGTGGTGGGCTAAGCCCAACCCCGACACGCATTTCTCTCGCCCCGCACTCCACATTATATATATAAGTATTTATATATTTCTACAAATTGTATAAATAGGAGGCTTGTATTCACTTCATTTTATTGCCTTGACTTTCTAGGCCAACATTTATATAGGAGACAAACGCAATACAAGAGTTTAACATTGTTTAAGTAATACTCTTGCATTGTCTTGACCTTCTATATAAAGGTTGGTCTAGGAGGCCAATGCAATACAATGAAATGAATGCAACTCTAATGAATTTAAAAACTATATGAATTATTAGTTTTTAAATTTTGTTTGTATTTACAAATTTAAATTATACGATAATTTCGGTCCAAATAAATATTTGGACCCATAAATAGTTTTTAGGCCAAATGGGCTATTGGTAGTATTGGAGTGGGTAGGGGGCGGGGTGCTCCCCCCCTCCCCCCCCACGCGGGCGCATGGACGGGGGCAGGGTGCTTGGAAGGGTACACTCCACCCCGCACCATGCAGGTAGCACCTCTATCTTACGTCCTTTGCCTCAGCCTAGACCATTCTCTCTTCCTTTGAACAGACTCATTCTTTCAATTGAATGGCTCTAATAAATTCTTCTCGCTTCATATCCCAACCTTCTCAACCACATTAGTCCGTCGTTGAGTCTCGTAGTGGCGGCTCTTCGCAATCTTTGAGGCCTATCGTCAAACTTCCACTACTACTCAGGTGAAGTTAGATTCCAAAAGGGACCACTATGAAATTCTTGAGTTTATTGAGTTGAATCCCTCGTCCGTGCGAAGGTATCTTTAATCCTAAAGGGGCTACCTAGCGCACTAGACCATACGTAAGCATGTTTTAGATGGGGTTGCAAATTCCCTTCTACCGCCCAATCCGCGACGTCTTTGATTTTTTGGAGATAGCCCCTGCCCAACTATTGCCTAACGCTTGGAGGATTATGCTATCATGCTGCATCACTCGGAGATAAGGCTTGGAAGTTGCGAGCGAGGAGAACCTTGGCCTTACTATCCGTGAGTTCTTTCACACTCATAGTGTCAAGCGACACAACTGGAGAACCTGTGTAGCTTTCATTCATGAACGGGCTAAAGGGTTGCCCATCTAGAGCCTTGATATTCTCGTGTTAAGAATTGGGATCAAAAGTTCTTCTTTGTCTCTAGGGTCATATGGGAGTTCCCTATCAGTGAGGTCGACCGTCACGAATTCTTGGTGAGGGCTTCATGGCACCATATTCCTGAGGGACGCGAGATCGAGGTTACTCTCACTAGGAGGGAGCAAGAATGCATAAATCTGATTTACGCCTAGGGTTAAGGATAACCCAAATGTCGTTAGTTCTAATGCAATTCTCGCTAGAGAGAAAATTGATCGTTTCTTGGTGTCGCTGAATCAGTCGCAAGTCTTGGTTGTTAAGTGCCTGGTTTAGAGGGCCTGAGACCATCCCGTGGAAGAAAAAGGCTCGTCCCTATTTCGTCAGATCCTAAGGGAAGAAGCCTTGCATAAAGCGTGACAACACTCGTGATATCGTTGGGGCTCATGTTGGGGCACGCGCATGCCATGATCATGCTAGTCCAAAGAGGGAATGTGGGCATCCTCAATCGCTTGATGTCCCTACACTTCGTAGCCAAATAGAAGCTCAACCATCATTCTCGTTGGCACATTGCAGGCGCCTAACTGAGATCCTTGATCAGAGGGGAAGACATGGACGTGGTGTTGGATGCTTCCTTCTTCGACATGACTCCTAATGTTACGCCCCCAAATTCAGTTTGGGATTTGATGGAACTTGAAGTGTCGAGACATGATGGGCATCAAGATGGACTTTCTTAGGTAAGTTTTCAAACTGATTATGGGTTCAAGGGATTCCATTCCCATGAGTTCGTATTAGGATATGCAACATAAGTTTACCTGCCCCCGTTCATGAAAATTAAGGATGCAATGCACCTAGCATTCATCTAACAGTATATAATATTCGCAGCGAATAATTTTTTTCTTGAGCAATACTATGCACCAAACTAAAGATATTCAAAATACTTAAAACTTAATCCATAAACATTAAAGTGGTAGACCTTCTTGATTACATCATGAGTCTAAAAGATTTGTAATCATAAGAGTACTAGAGTTCGAGTTCCTTAAATACAAGTAGGAACTAAAGCAACTACTAGGCTAATCCATTAAGTAGCTCGCGCAACTCAGTCAAGGATGCCATAATACTAACGATAAATCAGGGCATTGAGGCTATGACCTCCGCGTCAGCCGTTGTCATCTAATTGACCTTCTCCAGTCAGTCGACCTCTAATGCGCCTCCTGATCCTGACACATGGTCTACCATTCCATGAGAAATGGTAGTTGAGACTACCACGGTAAGATTTGATTACAAATCTCAGCAAGTTAATAAATAACCTAACATATAGGTCAAATATGCATGCATGATAGTAAAAGCAAGAAAGCATATATGATCATAAATGAGCTTGACGTGACTTGACATTTAACATGGTATGAACTGACATGATTTGAACTTAAAGATAGATTGAACTGAAACTAAACTTGACATGAAATGAACTTAAACATGACATAAAGTTGAACATGAACTGAACAAGAAATAGCGTGACATGAACTGAAACTGAACCGAACATGAAACTGAAATGAACTGATCGAGAAAGTAAAATGAATTCTGACAATCAAAATGATTTCGCCAGTTGTTTCATGAGGAATAGTGAACAGTCATACATGTAATGACATGACATAGCATGGCTTATAGGATAACATAAGTACATAAACAATAGTTCACTTACCTATCACACATACATATTAATCTGACAGTAAGTTAGAAGCTAACTTATAGTGATCGTCACGTTACGGGGAATTAAGCAAGAAATACGAGAAACTGTAAGTAGGAATTCTAAAAGTTAGAAACTTAATCACTTACAATTAGAAATACGAAGAAATGCTAACTTAGAGTAAAATTACTATTTTACCCTCTAAATGTGAGAAAATTATCATTTTACCACTAACTTAAGGATTTCACATCTTAACTCCAAAAATTATCAAAATTTACATTTCTCATGTAAATTTTGTCTTAAACTCAAATATCAACCTAGAAAAAATTAAAACTAAACACAGTTATGGGAAACACCATAAGGCCGAAACTATCAAAGGTCATTTCTCTTTGATTTTTGTTACGATTTTATCCAACTTCAAAACTTCTGATCAAACCGAAATATTGCAACAAAGATCCTCATATCCCAAGTTTAAAAACATGCTTAAAACATCCAACAAGATTATACTTCATATAATCACAAAACTCTTTGTAAAAAGATCCAAAATTTTTAACTAAAATACAACTCTTGAATCTCAAGGTTTGACCTATTTCAAAAAAATTTCAAGGACTCCAAAAATCCAAACTTTCTTCTAACATGTTCATAACACATTCCTAAGAACTAAAATTATTTTAATCAATACATAAAAACCACAAAATAGCACATGAAGCACTCGGCTCCTACCTTTAACCGAAAACATAATTTCTTTTCCAACTAGCTTTGATCAAACACTTGATCCAACGCATTCTATGGTGAGATCTTCAAAACAAAATATCACATGGTTTAAAAATGTATCCTAAATTATATCCAAGCATTAGACTTCAAATCACGTGACGAGGAATAACTCAAAATATGGATCTAACTAAAAACATCAAACTTTTGACCCAACCGTATAATCTCTTGTATAAAAATTCAAATATTTGAAACCAACGTAAAGAATCTTAAAACTAACATCTTAACATGTAGATAAAAGGCTTAGGATTATCAAATAAAAATATTATTGGAGTAAGATTAAACCACAAAAGACTCAAACTTTCTTAAAATAGAAACTATTTTTCCTCTTCCAGTTTCTAAGTTTCTAGATTTAAAAAAATATTTCATTAAAAACTTTGATCATGCAACTAATATCCAACAAAAATTCATATAAACATGCTAAAAGTATTCCATAAAAATTTTGGACCAAGATTTGTCCATTAGCTTGGTCAAAAACTCCAAAATACAACACATTATCCAAATGATTATCGAGAATGACCTTTCCAAGATTAAAATAAATTGTGATCAATCAAACGATCATGAAAGTAAACAAACAAGATATCTAAGGAAACTAGAATCAAATATGAACAACCTTTATGAAAAAATCATTATGATAAGATACTTTAAAAGGTTCTGAAAAAGACATGCAAAAATCCTCTGAAATATGCCTGAGAGAGCTTTTAAGGGTTTCTTTCCAAAAATGGGCATGAAAAGTGGTAAAGTAAGGAAAGTGGTGTCCTTTACGCCTCAAGTTCTTATGAAAAGCGAGGTATGGCCTTATATGACATCTTGAGGTATGGTTATTAGGTCACAAAAATGTGCAAATAGTGAGTGATTTTCAACCAAGAAAACTTCCAAGAGAAGTGTGGTGGTGAGGTATCCTTTGGCCTTCACATCATGCATAGCTTTAAGGCTGTTAGGAGCAGTGGATGGCCTGCCATGGGTAGATGAAAACTTCCTCGAAAATCTCTGCCGAGGTGACCAAAATTTGTGATCCTTAATGGACCTTAAACAAGTGGGCTTCATTTGGTGTTTAAAGAGGGTTTCGTTAGAGTTTGAGATGCTATCAAACCCAAATCCATTTTTTCTTGACCCAATCAATTTCTAATATTTAAAGGGTTGGATAATGATTTCCTAACATGAATTTGAGGAATTAATAACATGTAAAAATGATTTAATCAAGTAATTAAACATAATACTAGAAATCGAATCAAATAGGGTTTGGAGGCCAACTTTTGAGTTTGGGGAAACCGTTCAGGGTTTCAGTTTCAACCAAGATTTTAAGGTTTAAATTGGATTCCAACCATTTAGGATTTCACTAAGGTTGAAACCTTCTTTGGTTTGACACGATTTGGATGGTTGGATGGAATAGGATTTTGCTTAGGTGGCATGATCTCACACCTTGATTTCCTTTACAAACCATCTCATGGTTTCTCTTGGTGCCAAGTATTCAATACTATTCACCAAGTGTGGCTAAGATCTTGTCAAGTGTCCAAACAAAACATCTCTAACCTAATTTAGACATTTCACACTATGATTTTGAAAACACTGCACTAGGTGCTACTATTGAGGTTACAATTCACTTCAGGAAAGTAAAAAATAAACTTTGCATTGAAAAATTCTAAACATACATACTAAACTAACTGTGCAATTCATTTATCAAAATTCTATCTTGAAGTGTCTCGAAATAAACAAAACACGTTTTCAAACAAGCGTTAAGTCCAAAAACTGAAAATGAGATTATTACTCCATAAAATAATAAATAATCAACTGAATCTAATGGCGTAGATCATATCGCATTCTGACATTTCTAACTATTTAAAATAAATAAAATCGCACTTCTGGCACCATAGTGAGTGATAACACTGACTATATTGACAGACTAAAATCTACTCGATTGGTCGATTCGTGAAAACTTACGGAGCTTCCACAAGGTTCCTAAAGCGTATAAAAATTGTACTATTGAATTTCTAGTGAACTGTTACACCTAATGTCTTTCTAAGCTCATTTCCCAAGGTCTCGTTCAAGGGGTTCAGATCGTTGTCCCCTTCCTTAGCCACAAATGAGTCCATGGAAGTACTGGAAATTGATAAGGGCAAAGTATGTTCCCATCATCTTGGACACCGCAACCGGTTCGCCTATTTCCATCCAGGCCATGGTATCTGATGAGGGAACTCCAGATTCTACTGGCGGACCTCAGAACTCCCCTGCTGATGAAATTCCATCTATGTTTTCTCAGGGGGAAGGAAATTCTATTTCATCTTACATTTTCCTTGGCAAGAAAACATCTTTGTCCCCTTCTCCCGAGGGGTTTTTGCTTCTGACTTAGTGCCTAGTTAGGGAATGCAGGGCAATGATGGGTATGCAAAAAACCAACTTGTAGCTCACCCCCATGTCTTGAACGTACATGCCGAGCTGTTTTCTCTAGTTGCCTCTCAGATGGCTCATACCGAACTAACAAGCCACACTTTATCTAGCATGGCTGTCAAGCAGTCCAATCCTTGCTCTAAGTCATCTGCTCCTTGCCCCGCTGGGCCTTCTACATCTACCCCGCAGGCAGCTGATGCCTTAGATCCTTATGTTACCGTATGATCCAAGAACTTGAGCATTTTCTTTTCCTGGTACATACTTCCTCTCTCGCTTGCATTATTTCTCCCTCCGTATCGCTAGCTAACTAGTCGTTCATCTATTGCAAGGGTGTTGGCAAGCTGGATCGTATGTCACCATTTCAACTTGGAGGAGCCTATGTGATACTCATATTCTTTCATGGAAAGTGCTTGCCAAGTTGTTTTGGAGGCGATTGAGACAAGGGGAAAGTGGGAGGATGCATACTCCCAACTAAACTCTCGAGCATGCGTCCAAAAGGTCGAGATTGTCATTTGAGGGTAAATGTTTTTTACCTTCAGCATGCTTTAGCCACAGAGAAGTCTTCCATAGAGGAGGCCTTAAGTGAATTAGCATAGATTCAGGAACACGAGCTAAAGGCAACCCACACATCCATGCTTTTGAAGAAGGTGCTGGATGCGGAACACGATCGTGGCGATAGACTAGAGGCTGAGTTTATTGGAGCGAGGGGACCCTGCCTTGAGTGAGTATGCAAGGAGAATTTCACTGGCTAAGATTTCTCATCAGCAGCTCCAAATGGACCTCGACACCACCCATAGGGAGTTGGCGCAGACATAGGTTGAGTTCAAGTTGGTTAGGGTGGAGCTTAGCAAGCATGATAGAGAGTACCTCCAGCTTAGCCATTTGACTGAGCCCGTGAGGGGGCGACTCGCCGAATCCCAGTAGCGCGTTAACGAGTTGGATGCCAAACTCAAGTCCTCCTGGGAGGAGATTGTCCACCTTTCCCCTCAGATTGCCGCAACAACCAAAGTGCAAGACGGGGCATATGGGGCAGGCTTCCGGCTTGAGTTACTGACACTTAGGAAGCTTTTGTTAACTCGGCCTAGGGTAGACTTGAGGACTTCTAAAGTCTCTTTTGCCCAACCCCGCTGCCATGCAATTCTTGAATTTCCTAAGTGCTTATGTGATGTTGGATACCTTCGTGAACCAACCGCCTCAACATCCTCTAGCTGGCGATCCAGCCTTATAGATTTGAGTTCGTTCTATGTATTGTTTCATTTTTTAATATAATGCTATGGGCCTTTGCATGCCGATGTACTGCAACATGTATGATATGCTATACAAGTGTTTTTGCCTGGCTCTTTTTTTCATTTTTGGTTTTCTAACATTCTCACATTGCGAACTAAGTTTGGTGATGCCAATGCAAGTGCGAACACCCAGCATTGTTAAGGTGCGGGATACCTGCTCAATCATTCATCCTGCTAGGCTAACCTTGATCGCATGCGTGTTGTTAGTCTTTGTCGCCCAAAAGGGTGCAAGTGTTAGCTCCGATCACATGCACATTGCGCTTTGCTGAGATGCAGGAGATGTGCTCAACCACTCATTGACATTGTTGGCCTTCGTTGCTCGGAAAGGTGGAGTGTTAGCCCTGATCGCAAGCGCGTTGCCAATGCTTGGCTTTGCTGAGGCTTGGGAGATGTGCTCGACCACTCATCAGGCTAGACTAGCCCCGATCCCATGTGCGTTGTTAGCCTTCGTTGCCCATAAGGGTGCAAGTATTAGCTTTACAACACTTTACAACAAAAAAGATGTGCTCAATAGTTCATTAGGCTAGGCTAACCCCAATCGCATGCGCGTTGTTGGCCTTTGTTGCTTGTTAGCCCCAATTACATGTGCATTGCCAATGCTTGGCATTGCTGAGATGCGAGAGATGTGCTCAGCCACTCATCAAGTTAGGTCAACCCTGATCACATATGCGTTGTTAGCCTTTATTGCCCAGAAGGGTGCGAGTGTTAGCTCCAATTTCATGCGTGCAGCCAACACTCTACAACACAGGAGATGTGCTTGACCGCTCATCAAACTAAGCTAACCCAATCACATGGACCTTGTTAGCCTTCCTTGCATAGAAGGGTGCGAATGCTAGCCCTGATCGCATGCGCATTGACAACACTTGACTTTTTTAAGGCGCAGGAGATGTGCTCGACCGCTTATTAGGCTAGACTAACCCTGATCACATGCACATTGTTAGCCTTTGTCACACGTAAGGGTGGGCTGTGAGGTATGATTTCATGCTGCTGACACTTCGTGCATTTTCTGGCGAACTCCTATGTGTCCCTCAATGCATGGAGCCAGTAGTAACCCGCGCCAGAAGTAGCTCACACAAGCCTATCTACTTGCCAGTTGTCTTCTCACAGTATTCATCAGATGTTGAAATGTTGGAAGTGATCCCGCCACACCCATACTTGTCGTAGGTACATTCTAAGTCTTTCTCCTTTGGCCAAGTATTCCCCTGTCACCTAGTTCACCACCACCTGGGAATCCATATATAAATCGACCTACTTTTTTCCCAATTCTTCTTTCATAGGGAGTCTTACCAGTAGCGCTTCATATTCTACTTTGTTGGTGGTGATTTTGAAAGTCAACCTTATAGCGGAGTGAATATCCTCCGCCGTTGTGGTAGGAGTAGCTGTCGACATATATCCACCATTGATTTTCCTTCGGTGCCACTTGCAGTTATTCAAAGAAGTTGGTAAACCTGGAGATGAAGTCTTCCATGACCTATCCCTTCATGGCATTTTTGGGAAAGTATTTGATATCAAAGTTGTTTTGTTCAATCAACTAGTTCAGCCAGCGGGACTTTACCACCAGGGCGAGCTCCAAGAACTCCATGCATGGGTAACACATTTCTTCCCCTCTCAAGATGCGGCTTGTGTAGTATATCGACTTCTGTTTCTTTTCTTCTTCTTGGATTAACACGGTAGAAACTACGGATTTAACTGACAATACAAATACAAGGTCTCTCTAGGCTTCATTTGACTTAAGATGGAGCATTGGATAGGTACACTTTTATATGCTTGAAAGCTTTGTTGCCTTTGTTGTCCCAACTTTGGGTCTTCCGTAGCACTCGAAAGAATGCCAAGCACTTTGGGTAATGCGCTTCCTTGATGAAGCCTGCCTCCAAGAGGTGTTCCACTTCCTCTACCTCCAAGGGACCTAGCCTCGTTGTGACCAATACAATGGCTCTTACTGGTTACATTGTCTATTCTAAAAACCCTTCAATGGTGTTAGGGCAAGGCTCAATCTGTCATGCTCAATGCCCATCTTTTGGAATGCATCCTAGAATAGGACATCCACTGAGTTTAAGATCTTGCGTGTAGTGTAGTTGGCGATAAGTAGGGTCACTACAAATGCATCTTTGTGTGAGTACAACACACCCACGTAGTCCTCATTGGTAAATACTATAAGAGTAGTCTTCTCAGTCTTAACTCTCTTCGAGGGTCTATTGATCGTAAACACTTCCTCACACCACACTCTCTTGGCGTGAGTGTTTCTGGCGGAAGATGGTGCTTCGCCCCTTGCTAAACCCCTATTGTGGTTCTAATTTCACTAGAAGGTTGATTCAGTCTGACAGGACTGCGGCGAGGGGAACGTTCCCCTCTTGTGCCCCTTTCCCTTCTTGGGCTCTCACTTTGACGACCTTTCTCACTGTTTGGCAATTGGCTGCTTGAATGGCAGCTCACATTTAGCAATAAATGCTCCAATTCTCCACTATCCCAAACAACCTCAATCCTACGTTTGAGGTTGCAATAGTCCTTAGTTCGGTGTCCCACCACTCCATGATAAATGCAATAGTGGTCGATGGTCTAATTGTTCAAACCCCGACCGAGTCATCTTGGAGCCTTGGCCACGAGAGTGGGGGCCTTTGTCTCTCTTTCTTTCGTAACGAGCTATTTCTCACCTTGTTGACTTTCTCCGTTCTCTTGATATATTTGCTTGTCTTCTTCAACATCTTGTCTGCCTCCTCTACCAAGAGCTCTAATACCATGATAGAAAATATAAAAGAAGTTGAAATAGAGAGGAAAAGGATAGAGGAGGATAAGACTGTGAGGGCTACATCTTTCTTGCTCTCAACTAAAGGGGTGATTGTAGTGTTACCAAATGGGACATGACAAGCAAATCATTTTCTGTATCCACACAATGGGAATGAGGTTAATTTTATGATTCTAGAATAAGGCAACCCAACCAAAGATGAAGAGCATTCCATAGGCTACAACAGAAACAAGAAGTTGAGTGAGATGAGTTGAGTGGCTCAAGGCCCATCAATAAGATTAAGAAGTGGAGGGAGAGGCACACGGAAGAGGAAGGAGCCACAAATCATACTGAAAATAAGGAGGAGGAATGCGTCACACATCATAAAAAAGAAAATAACACCTCTAAGCATAATAGTAGGTGATCTAGCTAGAAAAGACTAAGTACAAGGCTTACAAGGGAATCCAAAGAAGGATATAAAATATTAGGTAATGAGAGATGCTAATTGTACGTGTGGCGCCCCCAACTTCCATGTACGGATACAAACGGAAATCGAGACACCCGGGATGATGACAACACGGTCACGCACCCCATCGACATGTGCTGAGTGTGTGCAATGCAACACGTGTACAATAAAATACGCAGTGGAAAGGTTAAGTCAAATAACTAAGTACCAGAGTTTAATACAATACCAAAGTACTGAAAATCCACATGTCAACATAATACGATTTTGTTACAAAACAATATCAAATCAAATTAAATACAATAAGCAAAAGCGGCAATAATCTTCAAAACACAAAATATAGCCAATGTCCCTACTCTTCAGGCGGAGCCGCATCCTCGGGCTCAGCCTCCTTAAAACCTGCATCAAAATCTACAGTCCCACAAAAATGGAACCGCAGGTAAGTAAAACTCAAAAAGCTCAAAGACAATAAATATATTAAAACAACTAACGCTATGTATGCACATGATGACTAAAGCGTAAAATCTGAGAAAAACACCATTTCTCAAATATCACAATTTTCCACACACGCCAAAAATCATCATTTGGCACAAAAAATAGAATTCCAAGAATAATTACATTAATTTCAATTTTAACCGTATGCACCATGGCCTCCCCTAGAGACCATCCACATACTTTGGCTTCCCATCTTCACCCCACGGGTAACGACCGTGCAAGTGATACATGAGTGACGCTCAGTTCCGCGCCCACCGCGTACATAGCCAGGCATCCTGTGACCCCCGCCAGCCCGAGGAGTCACGGAGTCGGATCGAGAGCGCTACCATCTCGGGCAAAAGTCCCAGGGGACAACACTCAGTATATTCCGCTCCCGAGTGTCCAGAGGAGCTCCACCGAGATAATATCCCATCTCGGCTTGGGGGTGATACACACGCACCCGAAAACTTTAAACACAATTTTCTCAAAACACACACACCCACGCATGCGTGCACAATGCCATGAAAGCAACAATTTACCAACAATCCAACAGTTATCAGTACCAACAGATAACCAAAAACACAGTTTATAAAACAAGTTAGTGCAAAAATATATTAAAGTTTTAAAAGTCTTTTGGAGAAATACTTACAGCGCTTGATAATAATTTAGGAGAATCACGGAGGAACTGGAAGCACCAAATCAGCAACTCCACAATGTAAAAACACTGTGACCGAATACACTGTAAACCCAAATCTACATGGGGTCAAACGAAGACTTGAAATTGATAGGGTAGGGCCTAATGAGGTCGGTGAAGCTAATGGTATCGAAAGTTGGCTAATGGGTGGCGGCCGAAACGGCGGTTTAAGGCCACGAAGTACAAATCGGAGAGGGTGCTCGTATGGGCGGCTCCGGCAACGGATTGGGGCAAAAAATGGGTCGATTAGGACTGCAAGGTGCCAGTGATGAAGTGGTGAAGAAATGGTAGCCGGAGGTGGCCGGACGGCGGCGCAGCGACGCAAAGACCGCTGCGGGTTCAAATAGGGCGTGGAGGATAACAACGGCAAGGGGTGGTTTGAAATTTTGTGGGCTAGGTCGTCGGCAGCTGGGGAAGCCGGTGGTGCCGGCGGTGTCAACCACGGGCGGCCGGAGGCCGCACTGGGTGAGGATGGCCGATTGAGCGTGGGAGAGGAGAGAGAAAGGGTCGACTGCACGCGGGAAGGAGAAAGAAAAAGAAAAGAGAAGGAAGAAGAAAAAGGAAGAAGAGAAAAAGAAAAGAGGAAAAGAAAAGATAGGGAAAAGAAATGAGATCCAATCTTCACCACTTTCGAATCCCAACTGATCCTCAAAAATATTATTTTTAAAACAGTAAATTAAATAAATAAAAACAAACTCAAAACTAATTAAAATAAAATATTAAACTCCAGTAATAAACATACTTTAAAATAAAAGGCAATTAAATTGCATAACACTAATTAAAATTAATCAAACGCAGTGAAATGCTTTAAATAAAACAATAATAATTTTAAAACCCATAAACAAATCAATTTAAATCAAAGATCAATTTAAATCCGAAATAATAATTAATAAGAAGAAAGCCCAATAAAATAATTTTCACAACTTAAAATATTATAAAATAATATTCTAAAACTCCCAAAATTCTAAAATTAGAGAATCAATCATTAAATTAATTAAAATAATCATTCATTAAAATACACTAAAATACGGGGTGTTACAGTACGTATAAAAAATATACAAAAGACCTACTTCTCTATGTGGTTTTGCTACGTGTACACCACTCTCATTAAAACAACACATAAGAAAAGAAAAGAGAAGAAAATGGTGAAAAGCCCCCCTCCCCTCCTAAAGCCTGAAACCCATTACCTCCAACCCAACAATACATCTTCAATGTCGTCTTGAGCAAGTCTGAAATGGGGTTTTGTTTGTGGGATTTCTTTGAACTGCTTTGGACATTGCTATTGTTGTACTTGTTAGTATTTGTCGTTGATTTGATCGATATCTCTGAAACTAATATTACTTCTCTCTCTCTCTCTCTCTCTCTCTCTCTCTCTCTCTCTATATATATATCTCAAAGGAAATCTGCACACAACACTCACACCAACCCTCTGTAGTCTATGCTCTTCCCTCTGTCTCAGCTTTTACAAGACGTATTTGGCTTTCGAAACTTATTGACTTTTAATAACAATATTGTCATCGCTACAATAATGGTCTAGATGAAGTAAAGAATCCTTATCACTTCTTCTGCTTTTGATGATTCAAGGTTACAGTTAGCAACTGCAATACACCATGATCGCAGTTTTAAAACCTCCCCACATGGCCATGCTTAGATTTTTCTACAGCATTGCCTTTGTTCACAACATTTTTGTTCATGCGAAAGTTATTTTTATGAATACAAAGAAAAAACTCCAGCCAAGTGAAATTTCATATTTCTCAAACTTTTTAAATGGTGCTGAAATAGAATGATTAGATTTGGTAAGATGCTTATTAGAAAAAGTGATAGGTAGGAGATTGAGCCAGATTTTAAGAATATATTATATTCAATAATGATAGCGATTAGGGTTTGAAGAGGCATTGCTGAGTTGGAGGCGATGGGTTTTAGGCTTCTGGAGGGGAGGGGGGCTTTTCACCATTTCTTTCTTTCTTTTTTCTTATATTTTGTTTTAATGAGAGTGGTGTACATATGGCAAAGCCACATAGAGAAGTACGTTTTTTTATATGTATAGTTAGCATTTCTCATTAGGTAACACATGTAACGCCTGTCCTTGTGGTGAGATTTTAGAAAATAATTTTTAAAAAATGAGATGGAAATTACTGACTTTTTAAAAATTTTTCCTTCCCTTCCCAGGATATAAAAGATTTGATAGTTAAAATTTAAAACTTGCATTTACAAATCTAAGAAAGAGTTTTGTAGTGGAAATCATTAAACTAAAATATAAGTTCTTTTACAAAATAAGATTTCATATATTACACAAAAGGTCTAGGCTTCCATCACCTTTTCCTTGGGCCATGTCTATCCTTGTGCTTCTTCCTCATTTCATTCCTAGATGGGGCATATTTACAAACAAAATGAGTGGAATACTCAGTAAGCATTGCTTCATACTTGTAAAAATATACTAACATAAGTTTCATTCAAGCATTCTTACTCATATACATACTTTACATAAAACGTTTTCTTTTCTTTAAAATATTACAAGGTAGAGTTTTTCTTTTAAAAAGGTTTTCATTCCTCAAAACACTTCCCACCTTATACTTTCCTTCGTAAAACTAAAATCTTTTATGCATACAATTAATCTTATCACTTTTTTTTGGCCAGTACACATTGTTACGTCCCATGTGTTGAGATTAACAGTCTTTTGGACCCGATTCCGCCTATGGCCGCGGGTTGGGAATCCCTCAGTCAGGAGGCAGTACCGGATGCACTACCAGTACTACTTACCTGGTATTGCAATCTACCCATTCCTTTGGTACCATCATTCATTCATCAGTCATGGCCGTTATGTAGTTTCATACGTTAAAACATTCATTTCTTTTCAGTCTTTTTCGTTCATTCATTCCATTCCTTCTCATGAGTTCATTTCATTTCATAAAAGATCTTTTCATAACACAAAGCATAAAACCTCATCATTCATTTCATGGAACATAAAGAAAATACATACTACATATAACATCCATTCCCTGCATACAATTATTCTTAGGGTGCATAAAAAGAGGCTGCCAAATAAGGCCATTACATACATATACTTAAACCTTAATACCTTAGCATAGATTTATAAAGCATTTCCATTCTAAGAAACATTTCATTTTTTTTCGTTTCATAAAAGCATTTTATAAGACATTCATTTTCATTTCCATATCTTTAGAAAACTTTAGAAGAGTATGAACATAATACTTACCTAGACTCCATGTTATGCGAATTTCATCCAGTTCGTTCATGTGTGTGTCAGATGGCAACCTACATGCGTTCACAACCTTTTGTCATTTCCTTTTCATTTACAAGAACACTAAACGTAGAACTTACATAATAAAACTATCCCTAACTAATACATTCTCTCCCTCATGGATTTAACCTCCAATTGGTTCTTACTTAGACTTCTTCCACTTAGACTAGTCATTGTCCAAGTAACCTCTATTATTTATTTACTTGTATACTCCTCCATAAGATTCCTAACTGTACAAACTTACACCTCTAGGTATTCAAAATATCCATCTCACTTCACTTACACATGTCATCATCCAATCTTTGAATTATAACTCTTGCCATACATCTCAAGCCTAACTATGAATCTAAAATCCCGACTTCATTCTCTGACTAATAAAGTGAACTTTCATGCTTCTCTTTAATCTCCAACCATTATTCACGAGTTTACAACTTAATCCCACTTTACCATAAAACCCAACTGCGGTCACAATACCAGTTCTTAAACAATACCCTTCCCCTGTACGTAATCCAACCCACATTAACCCCAAGTCCCAATTCACTTCCTTACATCCTAATGCATAACACAAGCCAACTAAGCATATAAATACAACCAATACATGGAATCTGCCCATATCAGTTATACACATACACCACACATTCACAAAGCTTACAAGCTTTATACACATACAGCGCATTCCATACAAACTTCTTTAGTCAACCCAATAAGTCACTCTTATAATTTATCATAGTCAATACATTAGATATACAAAATTTGTCTAATTAAAAACCGACAACATTATCACACTTTTCAAACTTCACTACAACTCCATTTAATCCCAACACTTCAAGAAGTCGAATTGAATTTCCATGGCCACCCCCAGGTAAATATTATATAAAATTGGAAAAACAATCTTTTGCTTTGCGTAGAAATTATTTATTTGGAAATTAAGTAAATTTGTTGCTTCAAATGTGTTTAGGCTACTATTATCTAGTTGATTCGACTTTTCCCTGCATAGAAAGCTTTATACCCCCTATCCAAAAGAAAGGTATCACTGGTTTGATCGTTATAGTGGGTGTCAGTTTCAGGGATATAAAGATTATTTCAATTATCGTCATTCATCTCTACGAAACATTATTGAACGCACATTCGCTTTATTGAAAAATCAGTTTCCAATATTAGAGGCCACGCCTCGATATTTCCCAGTCAGATATGGCATGATCGTTATTGCATGTTGTACACTACACAACATTATCAAAACCATAATGCCCAATGATGAGTTCATTTAGAATGCATTGCGGCTTAATAGGGAAGATATGCCTGGAGATGATGACGCGGGTGAATCCTCTCATGTGGCAGACATGTCCAGCAAATCAGCTCAAGCTATGGCTGCAATGAGGAATGAGATTGCATTACCTATGTGGGCACATAGGACTGGGCAAAGAACGTGTAATTGAGAATAATAATTCTTGATTATTGTCGAGAATAATCAACCTGTTGTGTTCGTATGTGGCTACATGTATTAGTAATTTTCTCGTTAACGATAAATGATTAATTATTAAATTTTCTAATTATATTTCAAAGTTAGGGAAAAATGAAGTTGGAAAATTTGGAAGGAGATGCCAGAAATTGTAATTGTGTATTTACCCTCAAGCTATTAAGAAATTACTTAGCATACTTCTTGGAAAAAAAAATATGCAACGCTTATCGATAAAACTAATTTTTAAATTAAAAATGTTTGGAAAAAAATTATTTTATGACATTTTGAACTATAGATATCTATTAACATATATATAAAACAAAATGCATTAGGAATGTTTGGGAAATTGTTTTTAATGAATTTTCGACATTAATATATACATTAAAATATAAATAAAACTAAATTTTGAAATAGTAGATTAAGGGAATAAATTGATTTTCTGACTTTTCAAAATTAATATATACATTATAATAAAAATTAAAAAAAATCTAGAATTAATAAAATAATTTATCGAATTAATAATGTAATTTATAAATTATTTCTCTGAATTTTAGAAATTATTTTATATAATAAAATATAAATAAACAAAATTTCTAATTAATAATATAATTTCGGTTTTATTTTCCTTTATGAACCAAATTTATTTATACATTGTTATATAAACCAAATAAATTTTTGAATTAATAATTTAATTTCTAAATTATTTTTATGAATTTTCGAAATTAATTTATACATTAAATTATAAAATCCAGAATTGTGTAAACTTTTCAATCATTAGTGGTCCCACCACATTTCCATTTTTCAAAAAGTTAAAATTATCTCCCGTCACATTTACATCTAAACGTATATACATATATGTACATGAGACCCGAAACATTTTTAAAACCAACCTAAAAATCTCAATTCAAATCATCCCAAGTCATTTGTTTTCATAATTCATGTCAAACTCATATCATCTTAATTATTATAAATTTTAAAAAATTTTACATAAAATAAAATAAATAATTTAATTTTTTTAAATCTTAAAATAAAAATAATATTAAAAATATATTTTAATAATATTTTATTCAACTTTTTACTCTAATCTCATTTAAAAAAAAAAAAAATTCATATATATCGTCTCATTAAACCCACAACTTTACTCTGCTGGAGAGAATGTTGGAGTAATCAACATCGCACAGCTCAAGGGATGGCGGCCGACAACCAGATATTACACGAATGCTGTAGAAAATCTACTGGACGTCAGTTGGCTACTGTCGGAAGTAGTACCGACTTCCGAAAATGCATCGAACATGGCCCCCGAGGTACCAAACAGCCGCCCCTGTGATTTTTTAAAATTTTTAATGTGTATAATCTAAGGTGGGCGTGCTATTTTATCGTTCAAATAGAAAGTTGACGTGACAGCTTTTTATTAGACGGTGTAAACAAGGGATTTACACCGCATGAAGTTAATTTTAATTAAAACAAAAAATAAAAAAACACGTCTTTTCATCTTTTATCACTAACGAGTGTTTTCCGGTTGTATCTCATTTTTAAGCATTTTTTCGTTTGATTACGTTTAAGAGATGAAATAAAAAAAAATAAAAAAATAGTATTATAATATTATTTTTATTTTAATATTTAAAAAGATTAAATTATTTATTATATTTTATATCAAAATTTGAAAAAAATTATAATGATTAGATAAGATGAGATGAAATGATTTGTATAACCAAACGAGACTAACACATCACATCTTCAAATTATCAAAAATAGACAAAAAAAAAAAAAAAGAGCATATTCATCCAATTCTATCCATAGTTTGGATGTAAATTCATGAAAATATATGATGCAACACAATCTTAAGGCCTAATATTAATGAAGGATATTTTTTATAGTTTGAAGTGTAATATTTAACTTTGTTTCTGAAGTGTAAAACATGTACTCAGCTGAAACACGTACACTGGAGGATGAAACAGAGAGTGGATGGTCGACGGGATTGAGTTACTAAATTAGTTTTGGGCATTGCATTGGCCATGTATTCAGGCTCTCTCTCTCTATTTTGAGAAGCATGTGGAGAAGCCTCAGGCAGTTAAAACTCACAACATATTATTGAAAGGATAAATAATATAGTCATTAAAATAAGCTTTTGGTTCTCACAGGTTCTCACAGATATTTGGATCGTTGCAAGCATATTCATTTTTCCAGTAAATTATCTTATGAACAATCGATTTAGATAAAATTGAGGCCCCAAAATTAACTTGTCAAGCTCCAAAATATGTAACAAAGAAACAACCCAACCCAAAAAATGTATCAGAGCGAAGGGCTGACTTGGTGAAGGCTGCTCACAAGGGAAGAATATACTCTATCATCAGGTGTTAGACCTGACTTCATCATTTCATCATACAATTTAAAAGCTTCATCTGACCTCCCCACCTTAGACAAGCCTGAGATCATAGCTGTGAAAGTGGCTACGGTCCGAACTAAACCTTTGGAAGACATTTCTTCAAACATTTTTAGTGCATCATCCACGTTGCCATAAACACTTTCACCATGTACAAGGGATGTGTAGGTATATGTGTCTGGCATTATCCCCTTGTCTTCCATCTCCTCTTTTAGCCTATGAGCTTCTTTCATCTTTCCTTTCTTGATATAACCATCAACTAAAACATTGTACGTAACTGTAGTTGGTTTCTGTCCCTTCTTCTCCATCTCAGTGAACACCCTCTTTGCTTCCCCAACGTTTCCTTCCTTGCAATGTATGCCAATCAAGGTAGTCAAGTTAACAGTGTTTGGAGTCACACCCTTATCTAGCATTATGAACAACAATCTTTTTGCATCTTCATGCCTATTTGACTTGCACATCCCACTAGCAATTACATTATAAGTAAACTCATCAGATTCAAATCCTTTCTTCTCCATGAAACCCTGCAGTCTTAGAGCTTCATCTACCATCCCTGTTTTGCAATACCCATCCATCAATGTATTGAATATAACTCGATTTAGGTCATGTCCTTTGCTTTGCATCTCATTTACCAACATTTCTGCTGCTTCCATCTGTCCCGCCTTGCATACACCATTAATTAGGGCCCCGTAAGTGTGAACATTAGGAGCAAAGCCTCTCTCAGTTAATTCATCAAACAGCTCAAATGCCCTTTTCATGTTTCCTAATTTGCAATTCCAACTAATTATTGAAGTATAAATCTGAACATCTGCTTTTATCCCTTTCTTATGCATTTCCTCAAACAGCTTCTCAGCCTCCTCAAGATTGCCAGAGCTCCCATAACATTCAATCAAAATAGTATAAGTTGCTGCACTGTATGTTACTTGATCCTTCTCCATCAAGCTCAAGATCTCATTGAGACCCACAAAATCCTTTCTTTCAACATATGCATTTACAAATGTATTATAAGTGATCACACTGGGTTTAATCCCTCTATCAACCATTTCAACCATCAATCCCCTACCTCTTTCTATCTGTCCTCTCCTACACAGCCCGTCAATCACACTAGTCATGGAATAAACCGTAATCAAAACATCCGCCTCAATCATTCGACGGAAGAACCCCAAACACTCCTCCGCCCGATCAGACCTCTTCAGAGCAAGCAAAAGCACGAAGCAAGATCTCTCCTCAATCTCAAACCCATTCTTTGCCATATAATCAAAAACCTCTATAGCCTCTTCGAACATTTTATTATCTGCGTAAACCCTCATCAGCATATCACACAACTTCACAGCAAATGTGGGCTCACTATAGCCATCCTCAATCAACGAAATGATGATCGGAACCGGGCATCGTAGATTATCATCGGTCACAATACAATTCAACATATTCTTCATTTGGGCAAACTTTCGAGCCCCATATAACCTACGCATGAGAGTAACGTGGGCCCGAAGATCGAGTTTTTGTGAAGTGAAGGATTCATCTCTTCGCAAAAAGTTGAAGAAACTCGAGCAAGACTGAGACGAGACATGTGGGTCTGAGAGAACAAGGTGAATGATGTGGGAATTGAGATCGGAAAGTAGGGATGGAGTGGTCTGGAGGGGCTTAAGGCCCGAGTTGATAAGGGTTTGAGCTATCTGTTGGGCGATCTCTTGGTTCGAGAGCGAAGGAGGGATTGACGGGAGGACAGTACTGGCGGTTCTCAAAACCTTTTGGGTGGACATGTTCTGTGGGAAAATGAGGAAGAAGGAACGTGAAGCGAGCTCCTCTCCCTTTTGTCGGTTAAGGTAGTTTGCTGTTTTGCCTTCTTGGCTCGCCAGGTCCTTTCCCTCTTGTCGGTTTACGGCAGACTACTGAGAAGGAGTGGATTTGGGCATGAAATGGCGAAATGATAATTTTATTACTCTAAAAGATAAAATTAGTAATATTTTTTATGAAGCTATTATATTAATTATGAATTTATGAAAAAATTTAATCTCAGTTTGAGTTATGAAATAATTATAAAATATGATAGTTATGTCACAAAACATTTCCCTCTTTTAAGCATTTTCTCTCATTTAAAGTCTATTGACACATCACAACAATAAAAAAAAAAAAAAAAAAAAAANTCATACGGAAACCGAGCCTCCCACCATAACCACAGACCCAACGGCTACAAATGTATATAAAGAAATTTAATACAAAATCCTCTATTCCTAATCTCCTCTGTAACATCCCTTTACTTTCCTTGTTCTTGTATTTTTCATTTACACCTCTGTACATAACTCTATATATAATGGAAGACTCAAATTTACAAATTTCAAACTTGTAATTTGTATTATACTAATCTATTTGATTTTTGGTGAAAACCTCTCAAGGCATCGAACTCAACCTCTTGCCACAATAGTGCAATTGAGCATCCCTCCAAACACCATATACGAGCCCAAAGAATCGTGGTGCCGAGGGCATGCAAGCCACAAGGCCCCACGACCCCTATCCCCAAATACCATATGCAAATCCAAAGACTCGTGGTGCCTTGGGCAGGTAGGTCACAAGGCCCCACGACCTCCATCTCCAAATACCATATGCGAGTAAAAGACTAGTGTTACTGAGGGCGTGCAAGCCACAAGGCCCCACGACCTCCATCTCCAACCACCATATGCGAGTCCAAAGACTCATGGTGCCGAGGGTGCATGCCACAAGGCCCCATGACCTTCATCTCCAAACACCATAAGCAAGTAGGCAGGAAAGATCAAGCACCGCTTGACCTACAAGGCTCCCAACAGGCGAGCAACTTCCTAGACTTCCCGACCTCTCTCACTTGGACAACAATACAAGCACAACATTTTCTTTAGCAAACACAGAGTGTTTATGCTCGCACCACAACCGCTGCTAGCGGGACACTATCTGGAACGAGCCATAGAGCTCCACAATCACCTCGGGTGGGTGATCTTCGGGAATGAATCAACGGGCTTAGTAATTGTATAAGATGGA